>OMKY01198503.1:0-10445 GCA_900302395.1 Bregmaceros cantori
TGCAGCGTGGTTGGGTTACAGCAGAGCTGCGGGCTGCTTGCTTTCCTGTGGGCAATCCCATCCAGGCACCTGCGGCTGGACCCAGAGCGGGGGTGGGGGGGGCTGTTGAACTGCGACCTGACTGGAGCCAACTCGCTGCTCCTCGGTCATACAAGACATTCACGGCATAAAAGCATGCAGCGATATAACAAGTAGGGGGAAATATTGCAGAAAAGCCGGAGAGTGGATGAGAACCCGCGGAACTGCTAGACCTTGGGTCTTGGATACGCGCTCTATAACCACTCTGCCACCGCTTACATCTTATTTTGTTATCAGTACATCAAATATAAACGTAGAAAGTCCTATCAACAAGCCCTATCTGTTTCACAGTAGGTGGGTGAGGGAGTCATTCTCCATGTTTACCAATCACATATTGCTAAACACGTTCCTCCAACTCTCCTTCACCACAGTGTGCAGGGAATGCTGCTACACATTCTCTGCACTGTCAGCCTGGCAATGAATAATGTCTATCCACTTCATGACATATATTACTATTAATAACAATTCTATGAATCATACACACAGACGCACACAAAGCACATAACTTACGCAGTTCATGAGTATGACAAAAATAGCATTCTGTCACTCATGTTAGCCTTGATTAGCTTGGTTAATCCAAGCACTGCTGGGCTCCCCGCATATAAGAGTATATAATGTGTTTGGCATCGGCATATATGTATGAGGGGTGAGAGACTTTAATGTATTACTTATTTTATCTCACTTCTTTTCAGTTCTTTGTTTCATCTACATTTTTTCAATGTTTGTCTGTTTGCTTGTTTGTTTTATAATCCAATCAATCAATTAATCAAGCAAGCAATCAATCAATCAAAAAAAACCTTTGACACCTAAATGCACAAGCACACATACAATGACTAGGACAGGAGTGTGGTCATGGGCCGCTCGTCCACGAGCGGCACCCAGGCGCCGGGTTCGATCGTGGACCGTCCGGACACCGGTGCAACTCATCACAATCAGTGCCGGGGCGGCTCCGTGACTGGCCGCTCCCCCCTTCATAAGCGAGGCTCGGGCACTGGGACAACGCGACGTCCTTATCCTCTCTCGGTGAGAACCGAGGGGGCAGTTGTGGTTAACAATAGCCTGATCTTTCTCTCTCCCTCTATGCAACTCTCTTAGCCCAGTTCAGTATTAAATCAGCCACCTACTTAGTATCGTCGGGATAACCGGAGCCATCCAAACCTTTTTTGCATTCCTGACTGAGTCCTTAATTTCCTTATTCTCTCTATACGAATCATAACAACTAGCACTCATTTGTGCTCCGATTATGAGAGGGATTGCTCACATGATGCCCCCATTGATGGCTACTTCCCCGTGGGCCATTGGAATATGTTAATCAACTATAATGTAATCATGTCCTGTTCGGCGCAGCAAATATCCACACGCTTTGAGCAACACCTCCATTACACACATGTTGGTGTATAAATTCCTGATGTACACAAACACAACACACATACACACACACACACAGTTAACATGATCCAATAACAAGAAAACGTGTAATTGGATCATGTGTGGAAAATTACTATCTAAGTTGGAGCCAATGTGTCATGTTATGTGTAATTTCAAACATGCACCCATTACATTAATCATGCAGAATTCACAGAAAACTCAAGTCTGGGGTTGTACACAGTTTTGGTGCAAGCATTGCATCAAAAAAAATCTTCACAACCGATAATATTAATTGTTCTCTATCTGTTTTCTATAAGCCTTTAGAATGTAACACATTTGTAAAGATGATACATTTAAAGCAACACAAATGCAATGTCACTTTCATATCTTCAAAGAACACATCCTGTATTTAAAAATAAAACCGCGGCACTGTGGACAAGGGATGGAATATTGTCACATTAATTGGAGTGTTTTAAAATATCAATAGTGTTGAAGGTGCAGTAGCTGAGATGTCTTCCAAAAAAATACAAAAATTAGATCACCATCATGAGAGACACAACATGCCAATTCTGTAGCTCAGACAGAATCCCCAGACCATGGGGTACAAGCGTTATTTAGGTCACATGTTTACATTACTGCAGGATGCAGACAGTGAAACATGGACACAGAGTGCCTATCATTAGCATATTCAGGCTGTAGGGAAAATGAAATAACAAAATTGTAGGTCACAAATATAAATATAAGGGGAAACTTGTCCAGGCATTTTATCATCACAGCTGTCATATCTATAAAGCTATGTAATTCTCTCTCTCTCTCCCTATCTCTCTCTTTCTCTCTAGTGCCAAGAGGTGTCATTTTGGGGGGCAACTCTCCAAGTCTCTCTAAGTCTTTCTCTCTCTCTCCCTAAATTGGGCCACTGCCTAATGTGGGACACCTAAACTCCAGTGGCTCTGGATCCTCCCTAAACCAATTGAATGTCAGTGAAACTATAACTGAGAGATTCAGGGGTGCCACCTAACACAGGATGTTTTGCACAAAAGGTTTTTTTTTGGTCATTTGAACAAAATGCAACAATCAGTTCACCTTTAAAACCAATTGTTATAAAACCACATGATATAGCAATGCATAATAGGTAATTCATGTGTAAAATATGAATCACCAAATTTGAATTGATTTATTTTTACTGTAATGTAAGCTTAATAAGCATAATATGACGTAAGCGTTATTTTGTTTCGGAATACATGCGTGTGGAGGTCTTTGGGAATTTGGTAACATTCCCAGTGCTTTGAGGTCAGCTCGTCTCCCTACCGTGGAGGAGCCACAGCTCCAAGTGAATGTGCCGCTATATGCTGTGACCCGTGGGTGCTTCGTGAAGGTGCTACGTGGCGCGCCCACAGCCCCACCAGGTCGGCCAGCAGGAAAGCTCTGCTCAGCTTAACTTGGAGCCACGAGCCACTCATAGCCAGGGTTGGGAAGTAATGGATTACATGTAACGCCGTTACGTAATCAGATTACAAAAATAAAATAACTGCAGTCCGTTACAATTGCATTTTTGAAAAAGTAATCTGGATTACAGCTACATTGGGGGTAACCAAGGTCCCTGATGCACACACATATACAGCCAGCATTCACAATAGTGCTGGAGAGGGCCAACCATGGCGTTAGATCGGCTACCTATAGCGTTTAAATGTGTGGCATGTGTATTTCAACGGTTCCCGGTGCAATGTGGACAGTGATATTATCAGTGAATATTATAATTTTTCTTGAGTCGACTCGAATAAACTTGCATAATACTTTGTTTTGTTTGTTCAAACATGCGGAAACAGAAAAGTATGTATTGTGTTTTATATTCTTTAATTTGACTTTTAAAAATATTTAAACTATTTGTTATGTTCATATAAAGCATGAGTTGAATTGACATCAGAGTTAATTTTATTGATTACAGTTTTCAATGAGTAACTTGTAACTGTAACGGATTACTTTTAAAAGGTAACCTTCCCAATCCTGCTCATAGCCACAAGCTCTGGAAGTGTCACGAAATTCCTGAGATGTTCACATACGTGTATTCGTACTTGTTTTCCTTTAGGCACTGCCGTGATCGCAGGTTAGCTCCACAAGCGCAGAGAGATCGCACCCGATGCATGTTATTGTTAAATAATTATCTTTGGTGGGGTTTTTTGTAAACCTCACAAGCTACATACCTAACGTGGTCTAGTTTAGGAGTTTGTCCATGACATTCAGAGTTGTCATTTATATATTATTGTGCTTGAGTTAGTTTAGTATTGCCGTGCTGTTTCCTCCAGTCTCTGTGGTATATGGTTGCAGGAAACTCTGACTTGTTTGCACATGCAACAAAGCAGAGATGTGACCAAGTCCCTCTTTCAAGTCTCAAGTCCTTCTCAAGTCAAGTCCCAAGTCAACTCCAAATGAAGTCATCACTAACATGCTGTAATTTTAGCCCCAGAATCTGATTTTAATAAAGTAGCAAAAAAAAAATCAAACGATGCTATTATAAAAACCAAACTATTGCTTGCATTTGACTTTATTAAAAATCAGATTCTGGAGCTAAAATGACAGCATGTTAATGATGACTTGACTTGGAGTTGACTTGGGACTTGACTTGCCCAAGAAGGACTTGAGACATGAAAGAGGGACTTGATCACATCTCTGCAACAAAGTAATAGCAATGTCTGTCACCTGAAAACACTCTGTTATGATGTTGAGTTGATGAGTCTTCCATGTGGCGGAGAAAACATTCTAAGGCGTTCATTTCATCGACAACAACAACAACAAGGCAATCAGGTTTCAAAAGGCTAGGTTTAGGAGATCAGACAATCTCAACTCGAGATGCAAATTGATTTGGGCGTTGGTGTTCTTCAGTAGCTCAGAGAGGCCCCTCGCTGCAAAATTGTGAGAAACAAAAGCAATTCTGCTAGAGTATTCATTAAAGGAATAGTGACTGCTATTGGAAGTTTATCAAAAATGGAATCTGAGTGTGCAGCCATGAATTACCATTTCTCATGTTTTTGTTACAACATCACAAGGGGGCACACCGTAAGGGGGCACACCGCAAGGGTATTTTCTAAAAGCTGTGGAGTCTCGTCTTCGTCTGCTCACTGATCCATGATCTATCAATGCACTGAAGGCAAACGCACAAATGAAAAGCTGTATGTACTCCAATGAATGTACTCCAAATTTGAACAAATGTAATAATTTCAATAAATATCCAGATCAGTTTTTCGATTGTACAATAGTTTTTGGATGATGTTTGTTTATCTCTGTCTGTGCTCTCACCATCCCTCCCCCACATGCACACACACGCACACACTATGAGGTACCCTCCCAGGAACAGCTATGGTGAATGAGTCAATATGTTATGATAGGGTGCCAAATGGCCCAACATTACATCTGGATTCTCTAGAAAACAAAATCAATTGCCATGTCCAAAGAACGGTAAATCTGTGTCCACCACCACATAAGGCCCACCTACCCTAGCAACTGTTGCTAGGTCAAGCTATCTAGTGTCTACCGTTGCCACTACTACAATCCATAAATCCATGCTTTACTGCAACACGATCCATAATTTAGTCAGACAGTACAAAGTAAATTATATTGTAAACAACATTAGCCTTTTGACAGATAAAATATAGACAAAACCTGCCAGTATCAAGACATATTGACATTGATTAGGGTTATTTTAATTATATTGTTTACATATATTGTTAAATGTTATAACCCCTTTGTGTTCTGTGCATATAAATAGCTGTATTCACAATAACTAATGTAATAATAATAATATTAAAAAGCTATTAAACTGATATTAAAACTAGTTTTTGAACCATGTGCAAAATTTAACATGGTAGATCTGGCCCACTTCGAGCTAAGTCATGCTAAAAAGTGTGAGCACCCCTGATGTATAGCATCGGACATCTTGGAAAGAACTGACTGTGTGTGTGTGTGTGTGTGTGTGTGTGTGTGTGTATGTGTGTGTGTGCACGCGCGCGCAGACAACAGAGACCTCATTATATACAAGCTGAGGGCATGGCAGTATCCATCAATATCTGCTTCTAATATTTATTTATGTCTGTTGCGGTTGTAGCTGCTACTGGACAAATATTCTTAGGAAATTTTGCATAAAGGTCAAAATCTCCCCAAATGTCTGCCACTTTTGGGTTTATAATACCTCCACTTTTGATTACAATCAAATATTTTGTCACATTTTTGAAAGCTAAATTGATTAGATACATACTTGGGTGTAAATTCAAGTGTTTCACAACTTATAACTCATAACTTTAAGTATCAAGCCTCAAATATATTAATGGGACACTCAATGGAATACTCATCCCCCTCTAACGGGAACCAGTGTATAACCCGATTTAAACCATTGTGCATACACAGTGTCTTATAGACAGTGTACAAAAAAAAATCCCAAGACCTGAAGATGGCTTATGTAATGTTCATTACAGGTAAAATATTCAACTGCAGATTTTAGTGCATTTGAAACTCTTCAAAAAAGTATAACATGCCACCCTTTATTCACACATTGATTACTTGGCAAATATTGAAAAATATTATATCATTTTTTCCCAATATTGCATATCTCCCTGACACAATATTCAATCGCCATGGTGGATGTTGCCCTGTAACAATGTGGACGTTCTAGTTCGCATAATGTGTCGAAAAATGAATCAATTAACGGTTCGATCCGATAATGGGACATTTAATTAAACTCTAGGATTGGCTGTTGTAAAGACAATAGTGAGATGCCATCTAGTGGTCTACCAGAAGACATTACGCACCATAAATAAATATCTGATGAAAATGTATTCATTATCTCATATAACCGTTCAGAATTGCACACATATATATATATTTAAATAAATGTTGAAAAACTAAATAATGAAAGTGCAATTTGCAAATGTGGCGTTGTGAACAGAAACGCATAGATACTTTAATTGCGAGGTTTCGGCGTGCACCCCGCATGTCCGTTCGGAAACCTACCTGCAAATGTCCCTGGTACATATTGAACACGAAGTCATCCGCGGGCTGTTTCCTCCTACACCGCGGACGACCACCACCAGACGACGGCGTCACATTTGACCCCTTGCTCGGTGCTTTATTTCAACTACGTTTCAAACTACGAACAATATACTAATTTAAAAAAGCATAAACGCCGTTTGGAACTGAGACGTACTGAACTTTTGTCGCGCCGAGGTGCTGAGTTTAGAAGTCCACGACGCTAGTATTTATCGCTGGTTTAGCGGCTTTCTTCAAGCACGAGATGAAACAAAAGACCGCGCGATGTCATCAACCAAGCTGTGCCCCGGAAGGCTGAGGGTTACCCGCGAGCAGTCTCCCTGCGAGCCGTGTGACGCTCAGCTGGGCACGTCGCGCTTTATGGTGTACGCGGCGCTCGTGCCCTGCAACCTCACGCAGGAGACCAGGAATTGTTCCCGCCTCTTTTCTTTAACGACTCGCCGCTAATTCAATTATTCTGTATTATACAGTTACTATTGCTATGGATATTACTGCCAATTTATAAACATTTCATAATTGAATATTGCGCAGCCTTCAAGTGGCGTATTGCACGGCGGATGTATGGCGACTGTTGAAAATAAGAAGAAAGAAGTATTTTTGTCGCTGTCCAGAGTTCTGAACTACGAGGGTGTGCCTCAACCACACCAGCTGCACTGACAATATGCAAAGCGATTTTCTTTGAATGGGCTGGGTTAGTTTTGCTAGGGCTACTTTGTCTCGGAAGTCGTGGTATTGTTTACTCCGCGTGCTATCAACTCTCGGCAGAACAACGGTGTGCAGTCGCTAACCAACGGAAAATGACTAAACATTGTTCTAAAATTCTATTCTAACAGATGCGTTGTCTCCAAAATGTGTTTGTTTGGTGAAGTTTGACAGATTTTTTTTTTTAGATAAAACTACATTTATCTCAAAATTAAATTAAAATTAACTTACTGGCACACATTATACCAAATGTTTTTGATTGATTTTCAACATTGAAACAACCCTTTAATCCACACCATGCAGGGCTGGCCCTGGGGCGCAAGACTGCTGCTCCAAGCCAGTCCCACACATAGACTTGTGCCACTTGTTTTCGCTTGAACCGAAAAATACACTTGCAGAGAAAAAAACATATGGATGTTTTAGGGTTGGAGTATTGGAACATTGCGCCACCGATTCATCCACCATATGCAATTGCAAGTTAATTCTGCACAATCTGTGAGGTTTGGTTATGTAAGTAACACACAACTTAGTGATTTGGTAAACTGTTAACAGTGCAAGAATCTGTTTTTTTATTCTCCACTGTATATGTTTACCAAATTGTAGTAATTGCAGATTTGTATTTGAAATGGTCGCCTTGAACAAATTGTGCATTGCCCAACATTATATGGAATATTATTACATTCTGACTCCCATGTGTGTGGACTGTAACACACACACACACACACACACACACACACACACACACACTGGTCAAAATGTCCAAAGAGCCTGTTCTGGAAAACCACTGATGATGTACTCACATCAATTTTAGGCTCCGGATTTGGAACTCTAAAGTTAATGCACAAAAACTGGCATAGGAACTAGCCATAACACATTGGTGTTGGCCTGTGTGAGTTGTTGGAGGATTTTTTTTTTGTCAGGATTTTTATAATTCCATTTGTTATGACCGAGATCATGTCGAGATATTGTGGTGTTTGTCCCACATTAGGCTGTGGCCCACCTTAAGGCAATCCACCCTGTGAATCTACACATGTATGCATGCATGTAGATTTGTAGATACAATATGTAGGTATGCAGATGTAATTTGAAGGCAGTTGTACTGGAGCACAGTCTTTCAATGACTACTGAGAACTGAACCTTATTGTATGCCTGTTCTGTGTGTGTGTGTGTGTGTGTGTGCGTGTGTGTGTTGTGTGTGTGGGAGCAGATCATATATATGCCCTGCTGGCTCACGTGACCCATTAGTACCTGTCATGTCAGGTAATTGGATCAAGGGTGGCCATTTGCCCAAAATAGCCACCGGGGGGGCGGACCTTTAAATTATAATAATATCATAAATCTTTGTCTGCACCTTATGACGCAAACACTGTTGTTAATGAGACAGATGGTGTCAGACCGCACACATTAGCGGTGGCTTGATATTAATAGTTCTTTTATTAAATATTCACTTGATAAATGTACCGACCCATTTATAGACTTGCTCATGGGTCACTCGAGTGCTGACGAGATTTAATTCAGGAATGTATTCTGAGTCATGGAACAAGATTTTAGGAATACCCATGAGTAAAACATTCAAAGATTATTCTTATTATTCATGGCATTCTACCATGAAAAAACTCATTTTACTCATCTTCTTATTTAATATCCAGTATCTTTGTTCGGCAATTGTGGTGATGCCTTTGAAGACACTGAGCTAATACCACAATATTAAGTTACTAATTCAAATTAAGACTTTCATCTGTGCTATTATAATGATATGTCACTAAGTGCTGCTACATTGCAACAATTCCTTGTAAATGTATGTGCAAAAATACTGCAATGCTATTGTCATTATTTGTGTCATAAGTTTAGTGAAAAGGCTAAGTATGTAGTCTGTGTGCTGCTATCTTCATATCCCTGCACCAATCAGAGTCCCGTTACGGCAGCTCTGTGTGAGTTTAGCAACAATGGATGTAGACATTGAATTGTCGACACATCACTGCTTTTGATGGCGCTGGGTGATCTTGGGTCGAAATTTAGCTTAAACGAGGAGCAGGCGTGAGGAGCAGAGATGTGCAATCAACGCCATCTACATTTCACAAGGGTTACCTGGAGGTCTATGCAGTGCACGTGTTGTGGTAGGTTTCAAAAATGTCCTCTCATATTCTAATAAATATCCTGCAACAGGCGTTAGTGCCGCCCCACCACCTACAACACCTGATTCTACACAGTAAATTTCACAGTGTTAAGAATGCAGTGTCAAAGTTCATTGACTCTTTCAGAATTATTACAACAACAGAGGGAGTTCAATATTTACTAGTGTTGGTGTTAATTTGCAGAGTTACAAGGCACCGTATCAATTAGACTCTACAAAGCCCCGCCCACCTCATCCTCTCTCAAACTTTAGAGGCCGCCATTTTCATTGCGTCGTGACTCATGCGGCACCCGACTCTTGGCGTGGATCGAGCTTCGGCTCAGACCCCATGGGGTTTAGGTCGCAGCGACGCTGAGACCAGCTTGGCGTGTCGCAGGCCCTCGCAGACGCCCGTCCCTTTACGGCCGTGGCAGTGGTGCTACCCTCTGCACCCTCTCCGGGGCATACGGATACCGACTGTCTCAGGTCGACGTTTAACACTATGGAAAGAGTTAATTTAACATCAAATCTGATAAGGACTAAATACACTCAGACACAGTGTTAAATGTAACTCTTTAAGTGTTGATTTACAGAGATGTACACGAGTCCCGACCTCACAAGTCCGAGTCGAGTCCGAGTCTTTAGGGGTCGAGTCCGAGTCGAGTCCGAGTCTTTAGGGGTCGAGTCCGAGTCTTTAGGGTACGAGTCCGAGTCGAGTCTCGAGTCATTTTTAAAGATGTAGCTCTAAACGCGGTTAAACAAGGTTAAATGTTGTGAATGGAATTGGTGCCCGCTAGGGGGAACTTTCCGGTTGGGGTTATGTTCCAGGGGGAACTTTTTGGTTGGTGCACTTGCCTACCGGATGCACCAGATGTAAACAACCCACAGTACGAGTCCATTCATTCCTTAATTCCATGATAGTTGATGGCGGTAGGCAGAAAATGATTATCCATCGGACAGAGCGACAAGCAATAGTGACTCGCCTTTCTTTATGCTTGGTTGTGAAGCGACGGAGGAAGTTGGACGTTGTGGAACTTCGTTAATACACTTCCCACAGCGTTACTTTTCGCTCCGCGCTATTTTGTGTGAAGTCTGTATAGTTATACTGGATTATGAAGCGCAAGTTGAAGTTTGTGGACAACGGTGG
>OMKY01198519.1:1944-13396 GCA_900302395.1 Bregmaceros cantori
CACTATTCTTCATTCTTTTTTTTAAGTTTTCTTTTTTTTTGGGGTGCAAGCAGCGTTTATCATTCTTAATTGAGAGAGATAGTGACAGGATTAAATTGGAGCATTAAAACTGAGATGAAGAGTCAGGGGGAGACATTGCAGAAAAGCCGGGGAGGGAATTAGCCCGCGGCACTGCTCAACCTATTGTCTGGGGGGCGCTCTCTAAAACCCCTCTGCCACTGCTACCCATATTCAACTTTAATTTTCATAGATTTTTATTTCAGGGTTAGCGAAAACGGGGCTTAAGAAGCTGTCAATGGGGGGAAGCGAACTCCGGACCCACCGCGGCATTGTGGTCTACAATGCTCAGCTCTTCCCATCCCACTGAGAACTGTGCAACACTTCCTTTATCTCTTATCAGAGCCTCTGAGGTGTTTGCTATTTTTGCCATTACGAACATTCACTTTGCCTTGTCCTTGTAATACCTCTGATTTACAGTACAAGAAGTCTAATTGATAAATAGGTTGTTCCCAACCCTTTCTCTGTTGTCCTTGCTTGCGTCCAGAAACATTACTCGGAACAAATCATAACAAGATAACTAACAATGAAAGATATGCTTGCCTGAACTTGAACCTTTGCACGCTTTTGACAGCCACTGTTTGTCCCGGAGGGCAGTGCCGCGGGATACAAATAAAGTTACGTGATGTGACTCAAGTTGTGTTCTGTTCAACAATTCAGCGCAATTATGGGGAGTCATGCTTTCCCTGTCAGTGTGATTGATCACAACAACTTTCAGCTCGCAAAACATGGGGGCAGGTCCTGTCTGTTCGAATGGAACCTTCCAGCATGGTTTTCTGCAGTGTATCCGGGCCTTGATCCAATGCTTGCGTAGCCCCCATCTGCTGTCATTGCACCAAATCTCAAGTCTCCCTCTCTCTCTCAAACACCTCTCTGCATGTACCTCTCTCTCTAAATGTGCTCATACAGAGAAAATATGAATGTACTGAGCAGGCAAATGCATGAACAATTCATAAAAAGGCAGAACATTTAAAGCAAACTGTGGTAAGTCGCACCTCGGTCGCTAGGTGGCACTAGTGTCCCATCTGGGGCCGAGGGCATGGCCCATGTTTGGAGCAATGTAATTTCCGTGGCGATCCGATGCTAACGGAGGTGTTAATTGCTTAACTCAAACATGTAAGTCTGCAAAAGCAAAGTGGTTGATCTATGCTTGACGATCACATTGATAACCTTATCATCTTGTAATGTATGAACCCAATGCCATATTTACGTCATTAGACCAGTTCCTTTGCTACTGTCCTGTGGCTCCTGAATGACAGGTAGTGAGTTGGGACTGATACAAATGGTATGGTATGGACTTTATTTGTCAGCGAAGGCTGAAATTTGCTGTGCAGCCCAGCAGCCGTTGATCGTGACATAAAAGCAAACATAGAAAAACAATAACATACATCAAACAAAAACATGCATAGACATTGTCAAGACAAATTGAAAACCAACATGTACATACATGTTGTACACACAAACCTCATCTTTTGTTTAGCTCCTTGTTTAACAACAGGGTCATTTGGTAAACAAAGGACTTTTTTTAGCCTAACCTTCTTAAAAACGTATATCTCATATAATCTACCTGACAGCAGAAGCCTGTATTCTCTATGTAATTTATGACTGGTGTTTGATAGTATGCTGTTATCATACATAGTGTTATACAGCTCCAAAAGTGGTTGTCCAACAATCTTTGAACATATGTTTAGTTGTTGTATCATCTTAGGGCAGTATTGGAGGATACTCAAGAGTCCTTTTGCTTGGACCAAAAGGTCTTAAATGTTGAAAGAAATCGATTATTTGCTTTGTTTTCTTAAACGCTGATTCAATTTGATCTTTCCAAGACAGGTGATGGACTATTATTACTCTGTTATTTATACATACATATATACATTGTGAATAGTAAGTAGGGTATCTGTGCATTTCAGATGGTTCGCCGAAAACAATCTTTTCTGTCTTTTTTTAAATTTATTTTATTATGAGAGCGTTGCCATTACTCCATTTTTTTGTACTTTGCACTTTCAACACCTCCCACCACTTGGACTCTGTTTTCATTTGCATACAGACTGCCTGTATACATATACTGCCCTATGCAAAGACTTACGAATGAAATGCTGTGCATTTCAACTCTAGAAATGTTCTACTGATGTTTGAGGGTCCACAGAATATTCTTCACTGAACGAAACAAATTGTACTCTGAAAAGGATAACCTCAACTTTCTAAGAATAATTGGGACTAACATTTTTTTAAAATTCCAAAATAGGTATTTTGACGTCTTTGGTAGTAACTATGTGTTTTCTTTAGGACGTCTGTGGGGTGTGGCGTGGCACTGAAAGCATCAATCCCTACCTGCCAAGTGTTGCTTGATTATAGAGTAGTTTGGGACCCAAGCAAGCACATCAGAGAAATAGTTGGGAAACAACATGTTTATTATTAAATTCTTTGAAATGTTAATCAGAGAAATTACAGGAACAAAGTGTAGGCATCTTTGCAATGCTGCATAAACCAAAGTGGTTTTTACAAGTTCCTATTAAGTGTCCATTGAGGTCTGCAAAAGCAGATTAATGGGGTAATTAATAGCGTAAAAACAAGCACTGGGAACTTATTTGTAGAGATTATCGTGTTTAATGTTGTTCCGCCTGTGTGGCTGGAATTAATCGGTGAGCATTGATGCAGGTGTTCTTGCAACACTTGTCATAACCCAGTAAGGAATCTACCAAAAGAATGGGAGAACATGAAAGCCAAACCAGAAATATATTTATTGAATGAAAATGATTATTAGACATAATCATAATAGTAACTGACTGAGCAAGCGTCAAATCAGTAGTGTTGGTGGTGCTTGGATGTAATGTAAATGTAACAAGGGTGAAATATTCAAATGTCAATGTTATGTACATTTACACCCACTACATAAGAGTAGTGTAATGAGTGTATGTAGTGCAACATTTAACCAGACAGTTCTATATCAAATACTTTACTAAACTGCTTGTTTGTGAACAAGGGCCCTGGAAGTGTGAAGAGAGAATAGAATTAGAAAGCATAGAAGGCAAGTGCACAGCTGGCTTAACTAGGCTCCACTACAGGTGCAGCCCGTTAGCCCCAATTAACCTCCCCCTCCCTGCTCTGTGACCTAGCCTAGCCACACAGACAACTAACAGGAATGATAGGGGACACCACACCCTGAGCCGGATCTTTGGCGAGGGTTCGGTATAATTGCTCGACAAGGGGACATTGTTTTCAAGATGCTGGAACACACAGGAGAGCTGACGAACCAGCGAGGCAATAAGAGCCATGTATGTTAGCTTTAACATACTCATTGCTCAGGGTGAGCTGATGTGAATTAAATAAACTGCCACTGGGCATAAACTGGTAGCAGCGACAAATCCTAGCAGCATGCAGCTCGAGCCCGCCCACCACCCCTGCTACGTAACCCAAAACAGAAGTGGCACTGTGCTATAACCAATGATAATCTAATGATAATAACATATCATCACAAAATATAAACATTGGCTTAATGTAAAGTTATGCCATGTATTGTGTTTGCTCAATACATGCAGTAAATTAATGGAGTAAAAACAAGCGCTAGCAACTTATTTGCAGAAATTATTGTTTTTAAATGTTGTTCCGTATGTGTGGCTGGAATTAATCATAGCAATTTAAATGTTAAGTCAATAGCATTGATGCTATTGTCTTAACAGAACAACGATTTTGCATACGTCGTCCGCTCAGTAGAGTCTTGTGAATGCCTTAAACAGATGTGCGCCTCCAGTTTCATCCCCGTAGCTTTTCATGTTTTCTTTTGAAAGTTAATTGCAACTGGGAATTAAACTTTTTAAATAAACGGCCAGGTTGTGTTAAGAGTAATGAAAACGCTGTTGTTGTTGCGACACTTTTGAAACTGCAGGATTAGTCAGTCAGTGGAGAGTTCCATATCAAATTTATAAAGATAATTGCCAAAGGTTCACCTCTCCTTTTGATATTTGTGCAACCTCTAAACATAATTGCAGAGAAATCACTGCCAGCAAATCTGTTTGCCTTTCCGTCCTGTTCAAACAATGCCAGAGCACGGCCACAATACAAGAGTTATGTTCCTGTTATATTTAGATACTTTTTTTTTTTTAAATTTGATCTACAGATCTGATGCGTGTTATATATCCACTACACTCTGTATCGGTGACCTTAAAGAGCACAAATTGAGATCAAATGAAAGCGCTCCAACAGATGTCATCACCAAACATATAGATAATAATTTATTCAACCTACAGCCCAGTGTTAAAAGGACGTCATGGACGTCAGTGATTTCCCCTTATTCATTTTTATTGTCACGACATCGGCATAGGGGGCACATGATAACCGACAATCTCATAAAATAGGAATGTGGTGCACAGCCTATATGTGTGTAGAGAAGTAAATAAGTGTTTGTTGATAATTGCATGGCATCCTGTGGAGTTTGTGTTCCAATAAAATGTTATTTTTTATTATTTACTTTTTTAATTTTCTTTTTTAATGTTATTTTTTCAGTATGAGCACAATTTTCTTTCCATTTTTGTTAACAGAATAACAGTGAAAGGGGGATGACTGTGTGGGGAAAATAGACCTGCAGCACATGTCGGCGAAGTGAATTCACAATACTGGCACAAGACAGCACTGTATATGTTCGGGATGCAGTAACTGACTGTGTTCACAACACAGAATGTTCCATTATTCTGAAATGTAGCATGCATTATTTATGTAGAATATATAGATTTAAACAAAAAGAAAAGAAAAAAATCAACAAGAATAGACTTCCATTATGACACATCGTCTGTCACATCCTCATTGTTGAGCACAGTATATGAAGGGAGAATGCTTGGCAGTGTGCGTCTGCTGGCAGACTGTCTGTATTGAACTCATATCTTTGTGAGAACAGTGTCATCCAGTTTCCAACAGGTCCTTGATGGCCGCCTCTCTATTATAACCAGCAATAGGACATACAGCCCTTCAGATTGCATCAGCTACGAGGCGGCCCTGCTCTACTTCATGGCCCGGGTTTGCACAACGCAGCTGTCCACATAAACTCAGCCGCACTGTGTCTGGAGAGTCCATCTTGAGGCATCTCCAGGGTTCAATTGTCAGGCAGCCAACACATAATCCTAGAGAAATCTGTCACTCACCTGTTCTCGTAGACTTCTAGGGCACTATGGGCATGAGGAGGTTAGTTCAGGGGCAAGGCTATATCATTCCCCCTCAACCCAAAACATGTATAGCGGTGGTTTTCAAAGTGAGTTGTAGCTGCACCATAGGGCTTCAGGGGGAGGCACAGAGTGGCGAGAGAAAAAGAAAAAAATAATAATAATAAGAGACATCGGCCAAAGATGTTGAAAACACACAAAAATGATAGTACAAACATGAAGGTGTTTCAAAAAAAGATGTTGAACACATACATATATTAGAATGTACACAAATAAAGATAATATTGGGAACATAAACATGTTTTAGATGTTGTGCATCATATGTATTTTAAATGTTCTTATGTTTAGACTGTGTGGAAGATAAAAATCAACAACTGTAATAAGAGTAATACAAATTAAGCGGTTGGGAGATAGGAGGACAATTTGTACAGTTTGACCAAAGTTTGACAAAGTGTATTGGAAGAGTGAAGCTGGGCTCGACCGGACTAGGCAGGGCAGAACAGGGCTGGACCGGACTGCCCTGGGCGGAACTGGTGGGACAGGACTGGGCAAGACGGGATTGGAACAGACTGACCGGACTGGACGGGACTGGTTGGACGGGACCGGGTAGAACAGGACTGGTGTGCGTTGAACTGAGGAGGAGTAGAAACAAGGTGAGGAATAAAGTAAATACATCATCAGGTGAAGCGATGAACAAAACAAAGGGAAAAACCAGAATCGACACATAACGGGTTCTGAGAACTGAACTAGATACTAGTAGCGAAGCTATACTTTACGCTAGCTTGCTGAGTAGAAGTTCTGGCGCTTGGGGCTCTGTCTGCCTCTCCTAAGTAGACTCCCAGCTGATGAGGGGAGTGGCTCCACCTGAGTGCAATCAGCAGGGACCTGGGAGACAGAGACAGAGGGAGTGGTAGAGAGAGGGGGAACAGAGAGAGAGAGAGAGAGAGAGAGCGAGAGAGAGAGAGCTGCTGCCGCCGCCTGCTTGTGGAGGAGAGCCAGGCCGAATCCACAACAAGATAGGAAGAAGGCATGGATTTCAGTTCTCCACTATCTCATCATTTTAAAACGTTGATAAATAAAGGCAGCTCACCGTTCATAAATATCACCATTCCAAAATTGTTTACATAAGCGTTGAACTATGAAAGTGTGCAGATTGAGTTTTTTTTTTTTTTTAATGTATAAGTTATTTTTTGTAAAACCGGGTTGAAGAGTCGGAGGGAGACATTGCAGAAAAGCCGGAGAGGGGATTACAATCCGTGGAACTGCTCGACCTATGGTCTGCGGGGCATGCTCTATAACAACTCTGCCACCGCGCCCCCCGATTGTGTTGATGTTAACTCTTTTTTTTGAGCACGAACAATTTTAACACTACTAAAATGTGTACTGATGTTTGAAGGTCCACCAGGTATTCTCTGCAAATGATATCTGAACACAATAGCTTACAATTTAAAGAAGAGGATCCTGTTGTGATTATAATCTACATTCTATTACTGTATCTTGACATCTTTGGCAGTCAGTATGTGTTTTCTGTAGGAAGTCTGTGGAAGTTTGTGTCACTGAAGTAGTGGAGTGGAGAGTGGAGTGCTGTATTTCACCCAAGGCAGAGGGTGACCAGAATGTCCTTCCAAAGGTTGCGCTCAGATGTACCCTAATATGTTTGTAAGTGTGTCCTGCTAATTAGTTAACTCGCTGTGGAAAGTTTACTAATATGCACCGATGGGAAGGCATCATGGCATTTGCTGATGTTTTGTGTGTGTGTTGCATTTTTTTCCTCCAACAAGGTTTTTGTTGCATACGTTTGTTTGTCAGAGAAAAGAAATACTTGAAAACTTATGAACAGGTTTTCATGAAATTCTTCCCAGGGATGTCAATTTTGAGCTTCTATTTAATTGATGAATCATTAACCTTGTTTAGACTTTCTTGATAATATTGTGTGGTATCATGCAAGATAGGACTTTGTTACAAGTTCCGTTATGAACAAGGCAGCAACTAAATAACTTAAAGTGGTAATAATGTTGATAATATTTTGGGTTTTCATTCCATAATGCTCTTGAAGTTATTGGGATATTATGGACCAGCTATGGACAGAAGAGATTCTTCTTAGTTATTGCAGTGTGCACAAATGAATCAAATGCATTATAGTAGAGATCTCGATTAATTGTTTGGTAAGAAAATTGATTTAAATATTTTTAATTAATTATACATATACATATTCATAATTCCTTACTAAATGATGTGTGACAAATGGTTCGCACGTTGAAGGTGGACTGATGGAATTTCGATCATGGATCATCGATACGTGCGTCATTCAATATATATGATCCATAGCCAACTGAAAGAGACCTCAAGTCTTGTCATTATTTTGTGGTCCCCAGATAACGCAAATTAACTTGCTTGGTAATCCCCATTTCATATTAGCTGATGGCGTAACTGAGCCACATGTGAAAAAACAACAAAACAAGCCCCAATTTTCACAATCAAATTGCATCATAAACTCTGGCTGGCAGTGAATGTATGCTGCCAACACACACCTTCATACAATTCGGACATGCCTCTATACACACAGACACACACACACACAGCCACACACGACCACTATCAGATGTCATCCTTGTGCATCATCTAATCCAATTATGTGAATGTGTTATTTTTTTCTTCCATTCCCTCCCGCCTCCTGGCCAGGACCAACAGCGGGGGTTGATGGTGCACTGTTAAGTGGGCTAGTCTGGCCGGCACCACGCGAACTGCGGCAAATAGGATGCATAGACAGGCGGGATCGCGTTTCGCCGTCGCGCCTTTACCGGACGCCCCGGCCGGATGCCACAACACCTCCCAGCCTCAATTTGTAGCGTCTGAGTGGATAGGGTGCTAATGTGCCGCCGGCCTTAACCTTGCCCGCCATTATTTGGGCCGTTTCCTGGCTGTAGTTTGTACACCCGAGCCGCAACTCGCAGCCTATGCACACGATGCAAGCCGACTCTCGCTTATAGTATCAACAATTTAATATGTATACATCCCTCGCGTTTGTGTTTCTTTTTTTTTTTTTAATGTTTTTTCCAGCCCATTCAGGCAGTTTTTTTCCAAGCTTTATTTATTAGGGTTAGTGGAAACAGGTGAAGATGGGGGGGTAGACATGCAGGAAATACGTCGGTGGTGGAATCCGAACCACCGACTCACCGCGTCATTAAGGCATATGCGTGCTTTCCAGTGCACTGCCTAACCGACTGAGCTACTGGGCAGCGCGCGTTTGTGTTTCTGTTGAAGCCGTGGCAATGATATAATAGGAAATTATGTACACATTCACACACCAATGTTACCATGCGAGGGACTCAACCCATTGAGAGCATTTTGGGGTTTCAGATTTCGTGATGCGCTCATCACTAAATTGTAATGGCTTGGGCCAACACCCAAATCCATCCATAACTGTTTGAGTAATTGTGTTCATAGGCAAGAAAAGAAACAAAACATATGTGCCCGAAAACAACATCCATTGGTGGCGGTAACTAGTAGAACAGTCGCATGTAAAACAGACCCAACAAATTGAATCCTGCATTGGCACATGTAATAATAAGCTATGGCTGTCCTGTTATAGGAAGCCTGGCGATCGTACAAGATGAGCTAGAAGAAGTGACCATGGATGGGTATGTCTTGGTGTCCCTGCCCAGGTTGCTGCTCCCGTGACCGTCCCCGGACGAGAGGGAACAAGAAAAACATGTCTTCAGTGAGTTGGGTATGTACAAAGACATGGCTGGCAGAGCAAGTAAATTATCGAGCAATGCTGTTTACACTGTCAACTTAAATGGAACGTTTATTTTACCTAGATTGTATCGTATTCGCTCAACGGTGTGAATAGCAAACAAAATGTTGGAGGCAATTTCCCCTAACCTGATGTGGATCCAATATGATTTCCATCAGGTTCAACATATCTTAACCATCAGGTACACTTATAACCACCTCTCTCTCTCTCGCTCTCACTCCCTCTCTCTCTCTCTCCCTCTCTCTTCCTCTCTTAATCTCTTTTGTCTTCACCTTCCAACCAATCTCTCTTGGCAATTTCAAGCAGCCACTTAACCAGCTGCCCTGTCTGTTTGAAGGAAGTTGTTTTAAGTGTTGTCTTTCTTTAAAGGTTGAATTGAGTCGAGCAAAAATTAAGAAAACAAGACAGAAGAAAGAAAAAGCTGTACATACGCACACATGCACACAAGTTCAAGAGAGTAATTGACAGTGGTACAAAAGAGTGTCGGTATCTGTTAAGGTATTTAGTACATGGTTTGACAGAATGAACACCATTCATAAATCCAGTATTTGCACATGCTGTATATCCTCGGTGCCAATTTACTGAAAGATCCATTGCCTGTGTATATGCGTGTATGGCTATGTGTGTATTCTTGCTTTTTAATGGGTTTGGGAGGTTGTGGGTCAATTGTTCCTTTTAATTTTGTTGCTTTGTATTGTGGTTCTGTGAAGCACTTTGAATTGTTCTGCATGAAAGGTGCTATATAAATAATGTTTGATTTGATTTGAACGACTGTTGTTCCTCATTGGTACAATATTACGCCTGCCTGATGCTAACAGTTTATACTCTAAATGCAGGATGTGTGCTGAATCTGCTATAATTCTAGAGAATATGACCTGAAAGAATGATGGAGAGGGCGTAGCTGGATTGCTGAAGTGCTAGGGTGTTTATTTGTCAGCAGTCAAAGAGAGAATAACAATGAATAGACTAGAAGCACTCAGATTGCAAACCTATGCCGCAGCGGTAAAAAAAAAATAGTACTTTTAGTGCTAGCAGTATGTATGGCAACCCATTATCAATGCAAGTGCTTGTAGAGAAGCAGCCTGGCGAGCCAGAACCAATGCATCGTCCACGCATCGCACATCGCTAGACGTTTGTAATCTTCAGGAAGCTGACGCTGTTGGACCTAACCAAACACTCGGATGTTTATATGGAAATATCCCCGTGCACTAATCAGGTGAGGAACTTTCCATCCATCTATCTGTAGGTGTTGGTGATTAAGTACGATTATGTTGCTTGGTGCAGGTATGGGAGTTGCGTCCACGCGGCGTGACGTCACTACGGAATATGTTACTTATAGGCTACAGAAATGCACCAAAACAACTCTCAACTTTCAAAATTTCATCCAGATCCATGCTCAACTTTTTCAGTTATCCATGGGACCAACCAATGCGACCAAAAACATAACCTGCTCTGCGGCACCACCCCGGCGCAGGTAATAATAACCAGCAGTCTAAGCATGAAAGGCTGCGTCTGTTAACATCGCAATGGCAGCCCACAATGACGTAATATCACAAACTAGCAGGACTGAGAGATACCACGAAACGACACGATACACAAAAGCAAATCTGCCACACAAGTGCCTCCAGAATTCACTATGAATTGAAGTATGAATCATAAATGCACAGTGTAACAGTGATGTCCAGTGCATTTTTCACAGTCAATTGGGTTACTGGTGCTCATGGGTAATAAATCAAAGACAGTGGCCCATTAGTCCATTCCCAGGATAGGGTTTTGAATAAATAGCCCATGTTTGATTGGCTGGGTTGGTCTGGGCTCACTAAGTGCTGTCTATTTTTAATTGTCATGCTGTGATAATGTGGCAGTGCCACATTATCCACCCAAGTGTCAACAGCTGCAATCAAACTAATGTTCAAAGGATGCATACAATTCCCAGCTAGGAGATGTTCTCGCACAGAAAGATAAAGCTGGACTCAGGTGTGTCACATGTGCACATTCCATATACAATCCGACTAGGGATCAGAATTTTGCAGCCTTTAAAGGCGGGGTGACATGAAAAATCAAGTTTTAAAAGTGTTTATTTGTTAAGAACAGGATTGTGACATAATAATGGACCATGTAAAACTCTATTCTGGTCGTTTTGTGGTTGCTTCACAATAATTGCCTAAAGTGGGCATTTTGAGGTCCTACAAGATTTCGGTTCTTTTGAAATTGTGGTAGGTATGACGTCACACCGACCACAAAATTCAAAACGAACCTTTACCGCCCCCTACAGTATACGCGTGGAACTGCATCAAAGTATTTCAATTAATGACCAAAAGTCGATTATATTGCATGTTGGGTGTATTTACATGCCACATAACCTTTAAATAGTACACGCGCATGTATGTATGTGCATATTTTTGTGTTTGTGTATAACTATTACACGACAAAGCGCCCGTTCGGGCGTTTTGTCAGAGTGTTTCGGTCTTCCCATATTGCCATT
>OMKY01198521.1:4857-15629 GCA_900302395.1 Bregmaceros cantori
GCAGAAGACGGCATACGAGATTGTTGGGTGTGACTGGAGTTCAGACGTGTGCTCTTCCGATCTGGATAACTTCAGAAATAAAACAAGAGTTTTAAGTAAGTATTTATAAAATCTATGACGCAGCAGTGAAGTAGGAATCGTTGCGGGACTCTCTGCATTGTGTTGTTGTGGGTTCGCCCCGACACGCAACGAGACCTTGTCTGTAGAACGCTACCAGTGGGCCTCTGTAGCGAGTCGCTGTGGGTTCGCCGCAACATATATTACACAGCATTAAACAGCTGACAGGAATGAAATTAACCTTTCCGGGAACAATACTTTTTTGTTCAGGAACGTTAATTTATTGTTGGAACTCATAACCGGAAACGTTATAATTCTGTTTCTGTTCGGAACGAAACGTTTGGGAAAAAATATTGGTTCAAAGCCCTGCCGGAAATACTCGCCAAACTCATCTATAGAATATGTCTTGGATCTAAAGGACCTCTAGCGTAGTAGAATATCTCAATAAAGAAACAACTTAAATGTAGCCACTTGGCCCAAAACTGGGTTTGGTGTTATGTGCCTTAAAAATAAATTAAAAGCTTTTGGTTTTGTGTTTTTAATTAACAAACATACAATTGATCCTTTGTGGATTCCTTTATTATTAAGGCGCTGAATAAGACCCCACCAGCTTCAGACCAAATGGTACTACGACGCCTGTCTGACTTGGCTTGGCTGGCATTT
Organism: Bregmaceros cantori; assembly: GCA_900302395.1. Classification (NCBI taxonomy): domain Eukaryota; kingdom Metazoa; phylum Chordata; class Actinopteri; order Gadiformes; family Bregmacerotidae; genus Bregmaceros; species Bregmaceros cantori. Next base: position 5,578 of record OMKY01198521.1, read on the forward strand.
GAGGTCATGGGATAACTTTTCAATCCGTACGCATCCTAAAAGCAGGAACGAAAAAAGTAACAAAGATTCTGTAGCCTTTTCCTTATTACGACCTCCTGTTATTCCCAATGATCTATTTAACAGCTCGCAACTCACAAAAAGAATATTCTAGAAAGTATCTTCCTGGTAAAAAAAAAGAGTTATATCTTTGTGGGCCTTCAAAGATAGGGGGGAACGATATTGTCAGTAATTTACAATTTGTGTTGTGTGGTGGCTCAGTCAGTGAGGCAGGGCACCGCAATGCAAAGCACATATATTTCACTTCAACGCACCGACCACTTCTTCTCTTCATAACCCATTTCCTGCTAATCTCAATCGACCAAATGGCCCCAAAAGGTATAAAATAGTGAAATAGAGGTGTCCCTCTCAGGGTTTACAGTCATGAATGTTTGCTGTTATCTTATCTGGCTTAAACACACTTTAATAAAAAACAGACCTAAATATGTCCAAAATGTCGCCAAGGGTGCCCTAGGTGTTCTCAAGCGTTCTGTTGTTTTGGAACACAAAGGCTGAGCCAGATTTTTGAGGAGCTGTCTGATGGATTCCACCATCTTTTCTTAAAAATAAGTGTAGTGTTGGAGGAGGGTGTGGCTGGAGCAGGGCACAGCCTACACTGCCCAATGTCTAGCATGGTGAGCCAGAACCAACGCATCGTCCACGTATCGCACATCGTTAGACGCTTGAATGAAGGGCGGAGTTTGTACGGGCCACGCGAGATGTGGGCGAACTTTGGTTGTCACGCCTCCACGCCGCTTGTCCCGCCTACTGCGCTGCATCTGGGTAACACGATTTGATTCACTCGTGTTTTTTTTTTTTTTTTTTTTAATTTTCCGACCCTGGTTTTATCAAACCCAATGAAAGTGTCTAGCGATGTGCGATGCCTGGACGATGCATTGGTTATGACTCGCCAGGCAACCCAAAGTCAGCTGGCATTCAACAGCTCTTAAAGGGAATGTGCCATGAAAAAGAATGAAACCTCTTTAATGGGCTCATATGGTTTTCACTGCATCATGCCTCCTCTTTCAGCCATCTGTTGAAGTTAAGATATCTGGAAAGTGACAAGATATTATTGTGCCTTTCACTGAGGTCAGTAACTGAGTTGCTTTGATATTCGTCCTTTCATCAACTGGATTACTTTGAAGACAAAGAGAAGTAGTCAGTAATCAGTACTTGGATTAGTTTTTACAAGTAACTGTGGCAACACTGGTGCCATTTACAAACCCTATTTACCTCATTCTAGCCACCGTCTAAACATTGAGCGTAACTAGAAGCACTCAGAGATTGCAAACCTGAGCCGTAGTGGTACAAAAATACTACTTTTAGTGCTAGTGCTAGCAGTATGTGTGGCAACCCATTATCAATGCAAGTGCTCAAGTAGCGCGATTGCGATTGACGCCACCAGCTAACATGCTCAGCACAAGCCAACTACACTACCCAGCGACCCGAATGTCTGGTCACGTGACTGCGGCAAGCACCCAGCGATCTATCGGTAAATTGGTGATTAAGAATGATTATGTTACTTATCGGCTACAGAAATGCACCAATTGTTCTAACAACTGTACAACATTTCATCCAGATCTGTGCACAACTTTTTCAGTTACCTTGGGTACAGGCAATCCAACAAACCAACGATGCCAAAAACATAAGCTGCTTCGTGACGCAGCCCCGGCACAGGTAACAAAGAATATTTCCAGTGTATATATTAATGGGTTAACCCTATAACCATGGTATGAAAACATTTTTTCTTGCCACATATCCTACAAAATGTATCACCAATTTTCATGGCATTGAAAGAATGTATGTCTGCCCCATTTAAATTCAACAAGTCAGCCCAGTCCCGTTTGGCTGCCTTGATCACTGTATCTCTCGCTATTACAAATATTCACTACAACACAATGAACTGAACATATTACAGACCCACTGTAGTTGTTTTTGCTTTGGAAATTGCATCTTTAAACAGGTATATGTTACTGGCTGCGGGGACAACTATTATCTCTGAGCTTCGGTCTGAATGCTGAAAAAAAGATGGAATTTTCAGAGCATCAGGCCAAGTCAACTCACAGAGTACAGAAGAATGGTCCACTAAACGGACAACCACCAGAGACCAAGAGACACACACCCTATCACTTAGAAAATAATTAGACAGTGCTTTTTTTGCATGTTATGTTCTAGTAGTCATAGACTATTGTTAAGAATAGCAGGTAATCAGAATGGTTGAAGGAACCCCAATTGTACCAACGTGACACTAAAAGGTGAACTGCGGTATTTTCAACACCAAGCCTCTTTTCCGAGTTGTCTGCAATGGTCTAGGACCCCCCGCACAGTTTTTTTGATGTTTACTCCTGCCGCCGGTATTTGCATATTTTCGATTCGGCTCAGAATGGGAAGTAATGCGCATGGCCGACACGGTCCTTAAAAGCACCATAAACATACGTTTATGGTGCTCATCAACTCACCGGCCGTCCAACCTTCCGCTCAGGACTACTGAGCGACGGGACTACAAACGTCCTCTTTCCGATTTTAGTGGCGGAGTGATATCAGCGAACACCCAGTCTTCAATGGAACTCAAAAGGATTCAACAAATGTCAAATAAGACCCGACAGAAGCAACTTTTCGTAATGACATTTGAAATGGATGACCAGTGAAGACCGGTAACCACTCCAGTGAGTTGATGTTTTTGAAACGTATGTTTATGGTGCTTTTAAGGACCGTGTCGGCCATGCGCATTACTTCCCATTCTGAGCCAAATTGAAAATACATCAATAGCGGCGGCAGGAGTATACATTAAAAAAAAAACATTGCAGACAAAAGAGGCTTAATGTTGAAAATACCGCAGTTCCCCTTTAAGAATAGGTATTCAGAACGGTTGAATGAAGCCCATTTGTACAAACATGACACTTAAGTAATGGTATTGAAAACAAACACAATTGCACACCAAAAATACATAATACACTCTGCTTCAGGCCCTGACACATTCCCCACTCACACACATTCTAAATAAAGACTTCAGATGAGCAATCCAACTGTGCCTCATGCATGTCTGCAATGTGATGGTAGTAGCTTGAATGTGTCAAAATATTCTGAGGTAACTGAGTGTTGCACATTTGAGATAAGTGGAGTGCACTTGGCTATTCGGAGTATGTGCTACTCCAAAAATAAAACTCTTCATTCATTGGTCTATAACTGAATGAAAGATGTCATTCATATCTTTATTCCATTATCTGGTACAGGATTGTCGGGGCAAGAGATCATTTTCTGTAAGTCATCAAAATTGACTTAGTTTTAAGTAAATTTTGGAGGCCCATTTAAAAAGACCTAGCTACACTCATGTACCATATAAGAGATTCTGTCATGCTTCGTTATTGAGTTATAGGCCGACGAGAAAAGGTGTTTCTTTTTTGGACTAGTGGATATCCAGAACAGCGGGCAAAACCCGTATGAGTGTGAGTCTTTGTGTGTTATGGTGGCCTGAAAACCATTTTTTGAGAAAAGCATCTCATTACACAGGAGTTCAAAGAGGTAATGTCTGATTAAACGCAAAAAAAAAAGATGTAAACTCACCGAACCTCTCGGTGTTTGAAAAAAGCAGGAAGTGGTAGTTAAGGAGAAGAGCCGGAAAGAAATTGTAAACCTCAAGAAATCGTTCCAGAACACAAACTGGGAAATAAAAAGATCCCACAATACTTTACTCAAAGTTTAGTGTTGTCTTTTTTTGTAACTTTTCCCCTTTTCTTTTTTTTGTTGCTCAGTTTTTCCTCCCTTTCTTTTTTATTATCGCTCGCATTTTGCTCTGAGTCGTATAACATGAGTCTAACTACAGAGGGTGAATACCATGCTACATCGCTTTGAAAGAGGCTATTGCAGACAATGCGTTACAACCACACTTTATACGTCCGAGAAACAAATCTCACCGAAGAACCTAAGTACATAAGGAGATCAATATTTTTAGAGTCTTTAAAGGACTATCCCTTGTGTCGGAAGTCACTCCACTCAAACAGTCCTGTCTTTCAGACAAAAACAAACAAAATCTGGAAAACATTGCTATTCAAAAAGTAGCAAATTTGGTCGAAGTCTCTTTTTCACGCTCAAATAATTTATAGTGCTTTTGATGGCTTAAGACAGGAGTCTGTTTTTTTTAATCTCACCTAGTGGCAATCTTCAGAACTTCAATGTGCATTTCATGACACAATAGCTGCAAAAAGTCTCACAGGGTCCAGTCCAAAAAGGTAAAACCACAGCTAGTGCTGTATGTAATATCTCAAAGTGGAGTATGAGTTATCAAAAGAAAAAAAATCACAAAAAAACCTCAACAGTTTTCTAAAAGTATTCACCCCGTCCCTAAAAGTGGAGGAGCAGGGCCGATGGAGGGTGGGGAGGGGGGTTGTAGTTTGTGTTAAGCTGTGGACGCCCACCCCACCCTACGGACCACCGTTAAGTTCCTAGTTTTCAGGTTTCCCGTGTTTGCTGGGCCTTTCTGGTTAGCCCGATCTGATGTGCGCTCCGGCCGAGCGCGAACAAACAACAGGTGAACGTGCGTAGCGGCCGGAGCGCAGACCAGTGAATGAGCGCCGCGGGGGGGGCGAATGCTGAGCACTCAAAATTCCCACTCCAGCGTCTCTTCACGGTTGGCCGCTCGCTCCAGCCGATGGATGATGTTATTGAGGTTGGCCATTTTCTCGTTACGTCGTGTCGTTGTGCTGCGTCCAGCTTTGGGCGAGCCTTGAAGCTGGCTGGTGTCATCCGTTCCCTGCTCTGAGGAGGTCGTGGTTGTGGCGCCGCCGTTTCCGGTCGCAGGCGGCGAGGGCGAGATGGGCGCCGAGGATGAAGGAATGGGCGACACTGACATCATGAGACCTGGCGAGGACGCGGCCGATGGTGAGTTGAGGAAGGCTTCCAGGCTACCACGACATGCCTCTGACGATGTCTTGAAGCTTGCTGGGTCCACCGGAGGCGATTTCCCGGTGTCTTCTCCCTCTGTGCCCCGCGACTGGCTGGATCTGGCCAGCCCGTCGGCAGAGAGCGCATCACGGCACGCAGCTGCCAGATCTCCATCCTCACGTTCACTCTTCATCTGTGGGAGTTGCACGGCCATCGAGAGGCAATAGTCGTCTCGATCTGAGGCTTCCTGTTTGACAAGTGGAGGGCGTCCACTGAATGGAATATGTCCTGAGAGAGGAGATGAACAAGGGTTAAGAAAATTCTGAAAAAAATTATATTAGTTTCTTATTCAAGACAGATAAAGGTTTTTAAATACCTCAACAGTAAACCTTTATCTGTCTTGAATATGAAACAAATATAATTTAATGTAAACATGTCAGACAATATGAACATAGTTAATAATATTTAAACTATGCATCCACATCTGTGAACACTGGCTTAATGAGCTGTGAGAAATTATCATCCAAAAGGAAGATGGCGTACAACTAATGGTAGTCTGCCATTTGCTGTTTTCATCAAATCATTTCAATGGACCTCATTTTGAGCAGGTTTGAAAAGATGCAGTTCTTTAATCTTTAATTGTATTGCAACATGCTTCTTGTGAGGAATTTCCCATCAATTCGATGGTTGAAGGCCACAGCCACGGACACGCTACACACTGGTCTGGGATCGGGTGCGTCTTGGACCAATCACAGCAAAATAGGTTGAAAACCTTTGACCAATCCAAGTGAAGTAGGAATCATTCCTTAATCTTTTGGCTACAGCTACTGCTTCTGTTAACAATGCAAATTCCGAAATATCCTTAACACTAGAGATGTAGCCTGGTGAGCCAGAACCAACGCATCATTCACACATCGCACATCGCTAAACACTTGCATTGGGTCTGGGAAAATCAGGCTCTCCTTCGGTGCGGAATCAATCGACCAATCAGCATGGACGTGGGGGGAGTTTGTACGGGCTATGTGAGACGTGGGCGTAGTTTGGTTGTCACGCCTCCATGCCGCTTGTCCCCCCTACGGCGCTGTGACTGGATAAGACAATTTGATTGACACATGTTTTTTTTTTACATTTTCTGAACCTGGTTTTACCAGACCCAATGCAAGCCTCTAGCAATGTGCGATGTGTGGACGATGCGTTGGTTCTGGCTCGCCAGGCTTCTAGAAATGCTGAATACCCTGACTTTGTATAACTCAAAAATCTTGATACCGATCCGATAACCTATATCAACCGATATATTATTTACTTCTCACCAAAAGTAATTGAAATAAATATCACAGTTTAAGGAATATTTAAGAATTAAGTCTAAAAATGCTTAGCCCCATGTCGCCATTCATTGAGTGCATTGCAGCAAAAAAAGTATTTGTTACAGATGGTATTCATTTCGGCAGCCCTAGATATTCATTGGAATGTACTCAGGAGCTTTCCAATAAGGTACAACATGCCATACTTTGATAATGCTTTTGTTACAAGTTAGCGGGGACAGCTGGAGGAATGACGCCCTTCGTCCGCGGACCGCCCATCACCACCGGCATCTACATCGTCCGCGGAGCCTCCAGCGCCACCAGCTGTCCCTCATCAGCCATCAGCAGTCCGCCTCCTTATAAGGCCACGCCCAACCGTGGCCGTGTGACTGAGCACGGCAATAACTTGATGAAATCGTATTAATTCCTGTTTTCCGCTTGGCATTTGGACTTATCTGGTTCCACTCTCTCCAGTGTCCAGCGCGCCCCCTTGGAGCCTCCAAGTGCTCCCGATCTGGCCCCGACGAACGAGGGAGACGAGATGAGTAGGCAAGCTGATTTCGACCGCATGGACGAGTCGTAACTAATCGTAATTCTTTACATACTTTTCAACCCTTGATGGGTCTTCACCCTAAGATGTAAGAACTACATTCTGTGTTTAATAAAGGGGTTTTCACCCTTTGTGTGTTTTCTCTCTCTGGGCTCATTTACCTATTCTAAATTGACTGGTGACAGCTTTAGTCATTTGACCAAAAATGAAAATCTGATATTTTTAACACAAATATGCTTTTACAAATTATGTCATGATGTTAGTCAGCACAAACACTATACTTAAATACTTATTCCTATTTCTTTTTTTTTTTTTAAATTGCAGTTCTTTTTAGAAAAACAAATCACTTATTTATATTAAGCAAACCATTTAAACATCATCCAGAAAAGTATTAAAATCATTGTTATGTTGAATGTCTTTTAAAGGTCTTCAGCCACAGAATTCGATAAACTTAGACTGCAACAGGTTATCAAAACCGCAGGAAAGAGTATTGGTGCCCCACTACCCACCAGCCTTTTCCAAAACATGGTTAGGAAGAGAGGTAGGAAGAGAGGTAGGAAGAGAGGTAGGAAGAGAGGTAGGAAGAGAGGTAGGAAGAGAGGTAGGAACATCGTTGCGGTACGGATTCAATCGGGCATGGGGGGAGTTGGTACGGGCTACGCAAGACATGGGTGTCACTGCTGAACCTTAAGTGAAGTAAGTTAGGCAGTTAGGCAAGTTTTTAGCAATGCATGCAAACATTGTAAAACTAGCATTGAAAATGTGTATTTTATATACAAATGTATTTGATTACTTTGTACTTTATACTTTCAAAAGTAATTTTGAGTACATAGCCTGTACTTTTTACTTTCAAAAATACTTTTTGAGTACGTTTTTGAGCCTGTACTTCTTACTCTACTCGAGTAGACATTTGGATCAGTACCTTGTAGTCGTACTTGAGTTGTTTTTTCACAAATGTATTTTACTCTTACTTAAGTAAGAAATGTTGGTACTTTTGCATCTGTGCCTACCAATGCGTGTGTCACAACATGACAATGGAATTATTCTGATTCTAAAAAAGCACATATAATCATTATCACTCCCAACCAATCACAAGTCACAGTGAGTGCTAGGAATTGTGGGAGGCTATAGATGATTGGTTGGTGACCCACCTGAGAGGGCCAATCGCTGGTGGAGGATGTCTGGGAGTGGGCTGCGAGGCACAGAGAGAAGATGGGGGTCCAGGTCCTCGTCATTGTCCCCTTGGTCTTCCAGTAGCACCTCCCTACGCATCCGAGACCTGCCAACAGAGATGGCAAAAGTACCCAAATTTCTTACTTAAGTAAGAGTAAAATACATTTGTGTAAGAACACCTCGAGTACGACTACAAAGTACTGATCCAAATGTCTACTGGAGAAGAGTAAAACGTACATGCTCAAAAACACAATCAAAACGTTTTTTTGAAAGTAAAAAGTACAGTCTCCAAACTGTACTCAAATTTTTTTTGAAAGTATAAAGTGCAACGTAAAAAAAAAATGTGTTTATTAAATGCACTTTTTCGATGGTTTTTCAAAATTGTAGCCTAACTTACTTCACTAAAGGTTCAGCGGCGACACCTAATGACTGCCTCCCATAATACAGGCCTACATGCACTCTTGTCATTCTATGCTCTTTGGTATTACCGCACACTACAGGCTCATTCATACTATACATATATACAATATGCGATATACCCTATAGCCATTGGTGCGCAAAAAAAAAGTAATGAGCATGTTTTGGGAAAAGTAAGGAGTAGAAGTCCCAGTATTTCAGTTAAAAATCTACTGAGTACAAGTAAAAAGTCATCAGAGGAAAAAGTACTTCTAAAAGTACAGATACATGAAAAAACGACTTAAGTACAGTACTTGAGTATTTGTACTTCGTTACTTGCCATCTCTGCCTAACACATGGAGCGGGTTATGGTGGGCTATCACCAAGACTGGACGTTTGGACTATGAATCACGCACAAACATCATTGCAAGTGTTGAGTTTGGAGAAACTGGGCAGGAATTGTTGGCAGGTGAGGAATATGAAGTTCATCCAGTTCAGTCCATTGTATTGCGCATACCTGGTTCAGACTCGTTGACCAGTTCTCTGCTTTCACTCACTGTTGATTGGATGAAAAGCATCCAGAAACAGTTTTAAGGCATTACTATAATGTGTGCTTGAAGCTTAAATACATTTTACAGAACATTGATTCTTAGCCTTTGTTACAGAGATTACATTTTACTGTATAAATTGGTCCTGTTGTTCATTAAAAGTAGCACATAATTAACATTTATTTGCGTACAAACTGAAAGCGCTCACTGTAATAGGTTGACGGCCAATTACCGTAGGCAATCGACAGGTTATTATTATTTTTTAAAGTTATTTTTTGGAGTCAAGCGCCGTTTTTCATTCTTTATTTGAGAGATAGTGTTTAAATCGGAAACTGGGATGAAGAGTCATGGGGGAGACATTGCAGAGAAGCCAGAGAGAGGATGAGAACATGCGGCACTGCTCAACCTAAGGTCTGGGGGACGCGCTGTATAACCACTCTGCCACCAAACGACTGGTATTTTATAGTCTTCTGTTTGCCGTCTTTTTCAGTAATGGTACTCTGAGTCTGTAACTCCTTCCCGCCCCTGTTGCTCCCATTGCATGCCGGGAACTCCCAACTCCCATGTGATCTCCTTTCTAACTTCTAAATCGTAATGTGTTGTGTGTGAATTTAATCCCCCAGCACCCCCTGGTGTCATTTCACTCTCATTACATAAGCCATGAAGGGTCTCCAACCTGTAGTTATGAAACCAGTTGATGACGGTGTTGGTCCTGAGGTTGAGTTGGGCAGCCAGCAGCTCTATGGTACTCTGAGATGGGTAGGGTTCCAGCATGTAGGCCTTACGCAGCGTCTCCTTCTCCTCCGTGCCCAGCACCACGCGGGGCTTCTTGGCCTGGCCGTAGCTCAGTTCCAAACCCCCGAGCGTCATGGGGCTGACACACTCCGACCGCCCACCCGCTGAGTCGGAGTCCGAGCCCGTGCTTAGAAGCCCATAGCGTCTTTTCAGATAGGCTGGAAAGAAAGACAGCAGGCGGTGTCAAACGCGCTGGCTGGTGAATATGCAGAGCAGGGCACCCACAGTTTCGACGGATCCGTGTTCCGATAGCCAAAAACAATCTGATTATTTTGTTAGGGTTAGGTTAAGGTTAGGATAGGGGTTATGTTAGGGGTTCGAGTTAGGCTTGGGGGTTAGGGTTAGGGCTATGGTTAGGGTTTTGGAAGGACC
>OMKY01198562.1:0-10865 GCA_900302395.1 Bregmaceros cantori
AATGTAAAAAAAAAAAAAAAAAAGAGAATATATAAAAAAAAAAATAAAAAAAAAAACACACACACACACATATATATATATATATATATATATATATATATATATATATATATTTCAACATTATTCATGTTTTTCAGAGTTTTCATGTTATTATGTTATGTTAATGAAAATCACCCTAGTTCAGTCTACATTTAAGTGGGGATGATAACACATATACACACACACACACACACACACAAGATGGCCTACCCTTTATGGAAGATTGAACTTATTATTTAATTTATGAGGCAAACTTGACTACTGGCATGAGCTGGGCTTTCAAAACCTTTGGTCACACTAAGTCATTTGACACACTAAGTCATTTGTCAAACTGGGAGATTCAAATGCAAAAAGAACCGACACAAAGGTGAAAAGTAAAAGAAATAAACATTTACTGGATTAATCACTTTCTACAAAAATGTATTACCCAACCAAATACTCAAAAAGCTCAAAAATCAGTTATAAATAGATTTACCAGTTGAGTAGTTGCCGATTAATACAATATTTAATCAACTAATCTGTTGACTTATCTCCAACAAAGCAATCAAAACTTCAACAATATGATTCAGCTCGTCAACAAGGTGTCACTTACTCTAATGCAAACTTTGGCAGGGAAATAAATCAATAACATAAAAAATAATGGTTGGAAAAAGTCCCTAAATGTGTAATGGCCATTTATTGTGACTACCAGAATTGTTTATCGAGCAAAAATTATGTGATTTTCAGCCCGCTCTACCGCATACACTGTGATACACACATACAGGACTGTGTGTGTGCTCATGAGTGGGTCAGGAGATTTATAATAGTGTGTCCCACCAAATTGACACCCAATGGCGCGTCAATTGATCTATAGTTGATGTTCTTTCATGGTGACTCAATAGGCTGTCGCACGGTGGCCTCACGGCATTGCGGGTATCATAGCGGTCAGAGTGGTTGCCTCTCGCATTGCTGCCTCACAGCTAGAAGGTCCTGGGTTCGAACCCCAACCCGGACAGGTCCTTTCTTTGTGGAGCTTACATGTTCTCTCCGTCTCTGCGTGGGTTTCTTCCGGGCATTTTGGATTCCCCCACCAAAAACATGTTTCAGTTAACCTGCTCTAGTCAGTGCCCTCAGAATCTGGAGTTGGGTTATATGCGAAGGAAGAATTTCACTGTACATGTATGTGTGACAAAATAAAGTATTTTAAAATAAATTAAGTGGAAATAATACCATTTAACCGTACGTATACTTCACCGTACATAATACCTGATAAATGGCTGGCGCCGCAAAGCCGTCACGTCAGGTGCAACAGCACTATCGCTCTCAGCATTTTTTGATGTTCGACATCAATTTTCCCATGTTCCGTGTTTGACGCGCTACTCGTTTCTGCATCAGATGCACTCTCATTTCCGTGTCAATTGGCAGTGGCCTCAGTGCCGACGCCCATTTCAATTGACGCTGGCCAATTCTTCTGTCGTTTTGTGCATATCTTCATATCCACTTACATAGCATTTTTGGGATTCCAGACGCTGTTCATTCAGGTCATCTAGTTTTGGTGGAAAGCTCTAGCTCTTCATTAATTGTTAACTGTAACCAATTGTATACATTTGGCATTATCATGGAGTGTGGCCTCCGGGGTAATCCAGGGTGGGTTGCCGACGCAAGTGTGGTTGCACCAAGCAGACCACTAAACCTTATTAATAAAACAACTGCAGTCAATCATCACAGATCATTAATACAATATTGTGTATTTGTGTATGTCACTGATGCAACACTTGGCTCAGCATGTCACTCCACCGGTGTGCATCACGTTCTCCAGGGTGACACACCACCCCATGGGGCACTGCCAACAATCAAAACATCTCATTAGCGCCGTCTTACCCTGTGCACACTCTTGGGAATAAAACTTCAGCAGGAACTAAAGAAAGGTAAACTTGATTGTGTGTTACATGACGTATAATAATCATTATTGTATGTATGTATGTAATAGTGTACTTACAGATTTGAACAAACTTTTTTTTTAAGTTATTTTTTCCGGTGTCAACGCCGTTTTTCCATCTTTATTGGATAGGATTAGTCAGAAACTGGGTTGAAGAGATCGGGGGTAGACATTGCAGACAAGTCGACGAGCGTAGTCGAACTCGCGACATGGCGGATGCTGCGGTAGACACAGCGCCACACACATGAATGGGGTCGCGTTAGGTGCGGTGTCCATAACCAATCGGCCAACACGGACCCCAGACTTGAACAGACTTGACAGAATGATCAAGAAGAAGGCAGGCTCACATAGTTGCACATAGTAGTCAAGGTGCAAAGCATCTTGGACTAGCGCTGTCATCCCCTACATGGCACATTGATTAATCAAAAGAAAATAATACATGAATAAAGTGTTATTAGTATTATTAACATATATTGTTGTCACTCGTCCACTCAATGTTGTTATTGTTATGATTCTTGCTTCTAGGGAAATTAGATACACAGGGACTTTTTTTAAGTTAATTTTTGGGCGCAAGCGCCGTTTTTCATTCTTTATTGAGAGAGATAGTGACAGGATTAATTAATTCGAACCTGCGGCGCTGCTCGACCTATGGTCGAGGGGGACACACTCTCTAACCGCTCGGCCACCGCACGCTCCCAATAATATGATTTTCATTTCAAATGTTCCAGCATCATTTTGGTCTGCACGACTGTAAAAAATAAATAAAACAAGCCCAAATATGTATGGCATTGAGGAACATTCTCGAACAGTAAAGTAACTAACTACTAATTGAAGTTACTTGGTTAATATTTTATCCACCTTAGCTTTAATGTGATTACTGCTTTGGAAAAATCCATTCATTACAACTTGATTTTGTTAAGCGCTTTTAGCATCCACAAAGGACCAAAGTGCTGTTTAATAAATAAAACACAATAGATAAAAGTATCTAACATAAAATCTCAACATCTTACATGCATGTCACATGTCAACATAAAATAACCTGAAAAGGGGGTCCACGTTGGCCAAGTGGTTATGGACACCGCACCTAACGTGACCCCATTCATGTTAGTCACTCGTTGACTTGTCTGCAATGTCTATCCCCAATCTCTTCAACCCAGTTTCCGACTAATCCTATCCAATAAAGATGGAAAAACGGCACTGACGCTAGAAAAAAACAACCCTGAAAAGCATATATGACAGCCGTGCAAAAAATAAATAAATAACAAGATCAACAAAAACGTTGCAGCAGCATTTTACACCAACTGAAGGCGGGCAATTAACTTACTGACTGTATACAGCGCATTACAGTAATCCAGCCTCAAGACACTTGAGTAGATTAATGGCTGAATCAAACTTTTTAAGGGGGATAGATATCTTGACTGGCATCTGCATGAAAATGGAAAGAAATACCATGTTCCCTAAGTATGGAGCCAAAGGGGAGCAGATACAGAGAGGAAAAGGAGAGGCCCCAAAACTGAGCCCTGTGGGACCCCACATGAGAGAGGAACAGAAAGGAAAGTACACAGAAAGTTCTGTCAAGTATGACCTCAACCAGTCCAACGAACTTTCTTTATCTACAGTATCAAACACAGCAGTCAGATCTAAGAATACAAGGATAGCACATTCACCAGAGTATGTGGCTAAAAAAAGTTGAGGGTCCTCGATGGGTATGTGGTTTACTAAACCTAAGGACCCCATTCTTAGTAATGGCACTGTCGTTTAGAGCACGGCCTCCGTAGTGCCACAAGCTCTACTCCCCTTACCGGCTTTTTTGCGATGTCTACCCCAATCTCTTCCTGTTAATAAAGATGATAAAAGGGCGCTGACACTGGAAAAAACTCTCAAAAGTGCTGATTCAGTGTTGTGCAGAGTTAAGCCAGATTGGAAAACCTTGAGAATACTATACTCTTTCAGACCGGCAGTTAGTCATTGATGGTTTTCTCAAAAAGAAAGGAAAAGATTAGTTAGATTAGGTGGAAGAAGGTTAGATTAGTGGAAGAGACTGTAAATCAAAGCAACTTAGTAACTTTAACTTAGTTATTGACATCGCTGGTCACTGATTGTGTGGCACTTAGTTGTTCAATTAAATGTTGTGTACGGTGTGTTCTCCACAGTGGAGATGGATTACAGGCAACAATGAAAACATCTCATTAACCTCCCCTTACTCTAAGCATGCTATTAACCGATCAAAAATAAATACATTAAAAAACGGATAAAGTTTCTAATTATTAAGTGGATCTTTCTGTGACTCCTCTATTCCATTAACATCAGTGTATTCCCCAGGTGAATAACCCTTTGAGTCTTTTATAGAATGAATAATCTCCTGGGTCTATTATAGGCTGTAGCTGTTATGCTCCTCGTAGGGGGAATTATACACGCGAGTGAGTGGTTTTACATTAATAGATTTTCAAGTGAAGGGTACTTGGAGTATTAGAATTGATGTCATAGCTCAGCCACTTTCGGCCTGCCTTTTGAAAAAATGCATCCCTTGTTAGGTGTGTTCTTTTTGTTGTAAACTAATGGTACAATGGCCGAAGTTGTGTGTTGTGTATAAGATTTCTCCCGGGGTATCCAGCAAATGCGACAAGTGTGTGTGTGTGTGGGTGGGTATGCACGTAGTGGGTGCCAAACAGAAAGTCTGACGTGATGTAGAACAGGGCTATTCAACTACTTTGCTCAGAGGGCTGCATTGTCAGAAGCCCAATGGGCCAGGGGCCGGAGCAGATGCCGGACTGCACCCCCCACACCTACCACCCCACCCCGCGCTTCAGTAATTTCCGGTCCATTTGTACAACACGACGCAAAACCATCACATTTTCATAACTTTTTGAAGCTATTAAAAAGTAGCATACTGCTCATTAAAAAGGTTTCAATGGTGCTTTCTCATTTGTAACAAGCAATATCTGAAACAACAACACAAATAGTGGTTAAAAAGCAGCTGCTCACAACACATTATAGTGCATCTGTTGAGGTAGATAAAACATGTTTGACAAAAAAAAGAAAAAAAAAGTATTTATTTATTTATGTTTAGGATTGCTCTGCAGGCCAGAAAAAAAATGATTGGCGGGCCGGATTTCTTCTTCTTCTTATTCTTGTCGTTTAACGGCGATCAACACTTGACTAAGCAGGTCATTGTTTAACGGCGGTCGTTAATGAGCAGGTTATTAACGCCAGCTGCTGAGCAGCACAACTCCTTATATTCCATCACAATAGTCCTCTTCTTTTGTGTCATTGAATCTACTCTGTCATAGCACCCGCCGCTCCTCACTCCTCTCCTTACGTGTCATTCGTTCCTTCCATACTCCTGATTTCTTTCATCAACTCAGTCCTAAATGATTTAATCAATTCAACTATTACTTCTGTCTCTACTTCGTCTCCCTCCTCCTCCTCTTTGTCTCCCTCCTACTCCTCACAGTCTCCCATGGAACTCCCATGGAGCTCAATGTTTCATCTCCCTCCTCCTCATCTCCCTTGCTTCTCTCCTCTGATTCATCATCAGCATCCTCGTTGTCCTCCTCATCCTTCCTTCGGGCCTCAGGATAGGACACTGTTTCCATAGCCCTGATCCGTTGTAGCTCCACTTCTACCTTATGTACATCACAGAACATTGAGCCAGTCCAGTGATTCCCTCCACAGTTACAGCACTTTTTCTCATGTTTGTCACAAACGTTGGTATCATGGTCTTCTCCACACTTCGCACATTTTCTCGTCCCAGTACAAAATCTTGAGACATGACCATACTTCTGACACTTATAGCATCTAAGGGGTTTAGGAATGAACTGTTCAACATGACGGATGCCTACCCCTTGTTCTCTAAGACCATGTCTGACATTGTGAGCTCATATAGAGGTGCAGATAGAAAAGATGGCGACTGGTACTTCTGCAGCACTGTTGCCCATATGGTGGGCGAGAGTGATGGGGGTGAGGCCTCGGGTGGTGGTGTGCTGAACGGGCAAGATGGAGGAGGTGAGAACTTTCTTCCGGTTATTGATTGAATTAACATCGAAAGGGTGCAGGGAATGCTGATGGTCACATATGTAGCTCCATGGATCTGCGTTTCCATTAGAGCTGCAACTGATTAATCGATAGTAATCCATTACTGAATTAATCGGCAACTAATCTGATAATCGATAAATGGACAGCGATTCATCGTTTCCTTGTTTGGTCTTTCCTACACATAATGTGTTGAATATATGTTGCAATAGCAATAATGTTTCAGGTTAATTATCACTACAACTTTGCACGCCGTGATAGCTCAGTCTGTTAAGAGTGAGTGCCCTACAAAACACATGCCATGATGGCACAGAGAATCGTGGGCTCGCTTCCCTCACTGACAGATTTGTGAGATTTCAGACATGTCTCCTCTCCCTTCTTCACCCAATTTTCAGTCGATTCTGAAGCTGAAAAATGGTACGAATGCCCCCCCCCCCCAAAAAAAAAAACATAACGGAATAATCGTTCTGATTTCAAAGGAAAAATGGCAGATTAATCAATGCTCAAAATAATCGTTAGTTGCAGGTCTAGTTTGGAGGCACACAATTTCCAACTCCAAATTGCAGGACAAACACATCCAGGATTGGTAAGCTTACTTTTTTTTAAGTTACAGTTACAAGTTAGGCATTATAACTTGTCATGAGTAAAGTAATACTACTACCCCATTTTAAATATTTAATGTATTAAATATTTGTATATTAATATTTGCATGTAGGAATAGTGGGAAATAAGCGGGCGGATAGGGCAGCAAAGGAAACGACTAGGAGGGAGCAGGTGGAGTATAGGGTTAGATTATCAAAGGGAGAGGGAAAGAGTTTAGTGTGGAAGGAGGAGTGTAGTAGGAAAAGAAGGGGGCGGCATTTGTTTAGGGTTCAGAAAGAAGTAGGGGGTGTACGTAGGTGGGGAGGGGGTAGGGGCGAGCAGGTTGTAGTAGCTAGGGTCAGAATAGGACATAGTTTAAATGAGGGGTTAAGGTTGATAGGGAATCATGGTACCAGGTAACTTGTGGGTGGAGTGAAAACTGTTGAGCATGTGTTGTGTGAATGTGTTAGGTATGGGAATGAGAGGAGAAGAATGTTTGAGAGGTTGAGGGGAATGGGAGTGAGGGGGAAGGAGGTAAGGCTGTCTTGGGATTCATGAGGGAGATTGGGGTGTGTAGAAGAGTGTAGGGTAGAAGGGAGAATAGGCCAGTAGTAGGGTACATGGGATGGGACAGGGGTAATCAGGTGGGACGTGTGTATGCTTTTGAACAATATGGGTGTGATGTGAGAGTGAGACAAAAGGGGGCGGTAATGCCACAAATAATCGGATGCAAACCGCCGTAAAAGTGACGTCATTTGTGTATGAAATTGTCAAAAATATGCTATTTTGCATATTTAAAAATAAACTATTTTAGAAGGTAAACAAAAACAATAATCTGTAATAGCCACGTTTGGCTGTGAAATAGATAGAAATAACAAGATAATCAAATGTATTTCGTTGAAACGAAAACCAACGCCTCATCCACGCATCGCACATCGCTAAACGTTAAAGGCAAGTACGTCTATCAATGTGCGATGCGTGGACGACGCGTTGGTTCTGGAGGCCAGGCTAAGCGAGGGGGGGCGTGGTCTACCACGCGTGACGTCAGCGGTGGAGCGAGCGACACGTACGGGGCCGAGAAAGCAAAACAGCGGAAGCAGAAGCGTCATCCGCGGCTAGCAGCCAAACGAACCACCACCTCTGTGCTCCGGTAGGTTTCCCCCCTTTGGGTCCCCTCCGCCCCCCTCATTTAATGAAAAATTAACGCGACACTGCACTAGACGCCCCCCGGGAGAACGCTGCGTGGACGTGGGCCGAATTTGTTCCGACATCGAACTCACAAAGCGTCCGCTGCGGTCTCGCTAGGCCAGCAGTGGACGCTAGCCGCCGTGGCGTGGATTCGGCGTCGAAGCTGCTGGTGTTTTTTTGTTTTTTTATCGGAGGGTTCGTCATATTCCGTCAGAATTCACCTGTAAACGGCTACGTGTTGATTTCTACCGCACGGGGTTGCGTGTGTTCACGCCGTTACACAACTGCGCCCACGTCTATACACTGGCTTTGGTCGCACGAATGTGATGTTCGCGAACGGATTTTTCCCCAAAGCCCCAATGTCGTGTTGACGGTTTGATCGAATATAAATCGCCCGACACACAAGAGCGTTGTAAACATCTCCACCAAATTTGCTAATATAATGCTGGCATCATAAGGATTCGCGTTATTGTGTTGTACTGTGTCTGTATTGTATACTGACGCACATGCACTTGAAATTGTTGGACGAAAGCATACGCGGCTCTCAAAAGAATGACATTTCCATCATTGTTCATCGCGGTATTATTGCCTTACATTAACACAATTTTCCACATTTAGTGGTTGAATCGGATATTTTTTTATATTATTTGAGAATTTTGTGAAGTGCTGATATCAGTAACTGCCAAATTAAGTTGTGTACCTTCATAAATATCAACATATCCACACACTTTATACGACGTTATCTATGTTGGACCTGATTTATATTGTATCATTCATTTCATCATTCAAAATAATTTTCTTATTTCAAACTTACCCCTATTTGGAATGCGTTCCTTGATCTTAGGAATAATAGAATTAATATTTTATCTTTATCATTTCATATATTGAATCCATAATACAGAGCTTCTGAAAATGTATTTCTGTCTTCGAAATCCCAATATTTGATTGGATTTCCTGAAGATAAAAATGTCGGCATATAGTGAAATTAGGGTGTTTGTTTATTTATTTATTTATTTTAATTACGTACTAAAACAAACATCTTATTTAGATTCCAACAATGAATCAATAATTTGGATTCCAAATTGATCATGAATCGAGTGTAGCACGCCTTCATTGATATGCTTTTCGTCCTAGCGCAATCAAGGAGCACTTTCACTTTCGGTTTCCTTATAAAGGCCCTCTGTGTTGGAGAAGCCTGATCAGCTTCAGAATGTTCAGACTGGGAAATTTCTAGAACATGCAAGGGCAAAGGGGCACATCTTGTGCTGCTGCTCTTGTGACCGGATGTTCAGTGAACGTATTGCTCATCAAAGGTTGAAAATCTGTGCCCCAGGTCCCGGACCATCAACAGAAGCCACCATGAACGTCTTTGACCGTGACATCAACTTTGATGCCCTGTTCAAGTTCTCTCAGATGTGAGTTGTACAACTACTCTTCATACTAGGGTTGCGAACGCATACTTGGACAGAAATGCAGAAAGGGGGGGGGCGGTGGCAGTGGTTAGAGAACGCGCCCACAGGCCGTGCAGCACCGCCAGAACTTTCTGTGACCAGTATGAAAGTGAAAATACCTAATTTAATACACCTACTCCCCAATCACACCTTGACACCTTGTTACACCAACTAGACGTTTTACACCGGGAGGAAAAATGCCAAATTGGTCCCAAATTGGAGATTTTCACTTGGGGTGTACTCAGTTTTGTTGCCAGCATTTTACACATTCATTGTTGTTTTTGAGTTACTTTGAAGTAACAATAAATTGACTTTCCTTAACATTGTATCAAAGTGACTTTCCAAGGTGGCAGCCTGGCAGTAGGACGTGTGCTGTACTGTCCGCTCCCAAGAAAACTTTTTCACGCTGATTTAGTGCCCTGAACCATCCATCCCTACAATCCCTGATGACTTCACTGATCTAAACTATTTCCTGGACTACATTTTTGACGATTGACCAACGATGGCCACAATTCAAAGGCGACAAACTACTCTACAGACTACCTCGACGACATCGACGGCCCCGACTGGTGGTGATGGATCCCCCCGCGCTTCCTCATCCCCAGATGCGCCGGACATAATTGCATCGATGGCCGCCCTGATTGCAGCCTCAGAAGAGAGGATTACGTCAACCATGGAAGCAAAATTTGGAGCACTTGATGCTAAACTGGTCGACTTGTGTGGACGCGTTAGTGGAGTTGAAGACGCTCTGAACGAAGTTACCACGGATGTGGACCGACACGCCGATCGACTCTCCAAGTTAGAGGAAACGCTCAAGACCCAAGCGGAAAAGCTGGCGGACTTAGAGGACAGGTCCCGACGCTGCAACCTTCGGGTGGTCGGCCTGCCCGAGGGAACCGAAGGACCCACACCATCTGAATTTGCTCAGCGTCTGCTGAAGGAAACATTTGCTCTTCCGACGGAACCAGCGGTTGATCGCGCCCATAGGATCGGCCCAGCGCGACCATCCCACGCCCGTCCCCGAGTTTTCATCGTTCGATTAGCGACCTGGGTTGTAAAGAACAATCTTCTAAGAAACGGCAAAAGCCAACGTGGGAAACTTGAATAAAAAACTTTTTTTATGAAAAGGGCTACGCCGCATCGCTTCTGTATCCAGCTAAACTTCAGGTGGCGACGGATGGTAAACCTCGACTGTTCCTATCCCATGACGACGCGCTAGCGTATGCCAGCTCTCTCCCGCTGCGACCCCCGTCTTCCCCCTCAGCGCGAGTCATGACAGGGTAGGACAGTCGCTTGCTGTTTAAACCTAGTGGTTACTGTTGTTTCATTCATTTCATTGTTATATTCATTCATTTTATTGATGTGTTCATTCATGACTTGTGTGTTACACCGGCTTTCCATCAAAAAAATGCGCCACGTATACGCCCAATGCCCCTACGCCATGCGATTGTACCTGGCGTACTGCGTATTCGCGTTGTTTCCACGAGCTTGCACGCGGCGCTCTGAGCACAGTGCGCTGAAGGCTGCAGGACACATTTGGCGAGATAGTTGCCTTGACCAGAGGACCGGCAGATACGTCACTTTCCCTTTTCTCTAGCCGGTTTGGTGTGTGCGCGTGTGTGTGTGTCTGTGTCTGTGTGCGTAATATGAGAGGG
>OMKY01198564.1:0-12577 GCA_900302395.1 Bregmaceros cantori
TTTGCCATTTTCCATTTTATTAACACGTTTGGTGGGACAAGAGAGATCGAGGAAGATATTGTAGAATGGTCGGTGAGGGGAGAAGGAACTCGCAACGTGTGCCTGTAAATACCATACGTGTGCTAGGTGCAGGTGTCTTATCGACTGTGCCACAGAGCCAGCACATAATCTCACCTTTCACAATGAGAAGGATAGCGATGTTGTAGAAGGTCGAATTCATATCTGACCCAAGCTAGCAGTAATCTACTAGCATGGGCTTGTATTGTGTACACGCAGTGCAGGCATTACGTGAGAAATGATAACATTAGCCAAAAAGACTAGGATGATTCTTACAAAGCATTAAAAAGGGGTTGGGCAAAAGACATTAGAAGTAGTGCGGTCCCAGGAAAAGATTAGAGTGTGTTATGTTCATGGAAGGGAGAGGGTGGAGTAATCTCTCGAGCCCGCACGGGAGATGGGATGAAGGCGAGCTAGCTGAAGTCTGCCTAATTGCCTGTGCTCAACTGTGCAGAAGAATACTGAATAAACCTTGGTGATATATACACACCGGATATATACACATTGGAGAAACTGGTAAGATGATGTTTGGGAAATGATCCAATGTGTATTCGGCAAACCATGACACTGAGGGGCACAACCAGCTGAGGCTAATATCTCAGATACAGAGAGAGAGAGAGAGAGAGAGAGAGAGAGAGAGAGAGAGAGAGAGAGACAGACAGACAGACAGAGACAGATAGACAGACATGGGACAGAGACGAAGAGATGAAGATGAAGAAGGAGACAGCGAGAAGGATAGAGAAAGAGAGACAGATAGATGGATAGGGAGGGAGAGAGAGAGAGAGAGAGAGAGAGAGAGAGAGAGAGAGAGAGAGAGAGAGAGAGAGAGAGAGAGAAAGAGGAGGATGTTCCTGGCCAGTGTAGGCTGAAAGCATGTTGAGTATTAGTGTGCTAATGTGCAGTAACTGTACACTGCATCACACTGCATGGAGCACAGGAGGAGGAAAACACTATTGTTCAGCTCGGCCCAGCAAACTGCCCCTGAACCCCCGACCCACTGTTGTATCTGTTACGGCCACTGGGGGGTGTGGGTGTTTGTGTGTGTGTGTTTGTGCATGTTTGAGTCTGTGCACATTTTGTTTGTGGGTCTATTGTGTGCAGGGTTGGCATGTTTACTTTAAAAAAAAGTAATCCTTTACATTGACAAGTTACTCACTAAAAATTGCAGTCAGTAACGTAATCCCGCTACTCCATTTCACAAGTAGTGAAGGGATTAGATTTCATTACTTTAGATTACTTGAAATGCAACCCCAATACATCAAGCATTTTAACATGCATTTTTAATTTAGTTTTCGTGCAAAATGGAGCACTATAAATGTGAGTGCTGTGCCGCATGATGAGTGGGCGTGGCTCCTTATGAAAGAGTCTGTTGCATGCACATTTACAAGTTACAGCTATGACCTTGGAACAAGTGTGAACATGGATTTAATACCCTATTCCAGCGTAATCCATATTAACTGTAATAACTGTAATCTAGATTACATATTTTAAAATATTATTGTATGTGTGTGAACTTGCGTGTGTTGTGAATGTGTATGTATACCATGTGTTCGTGTTTGTGTGTGTCTCTACATGCTGTAATGTGAGTGGATGAGTATTTGTGTGTGCAGAGTATGTAAATTCTGCAATTGTTTGTTTATAATTGCCTTTGCATTCATGTGAAATTAAGTTCAAGTTTGGCAAAACTGGTTGGCTTCTTCTGAGGTGGTGTGGCACCTGGCAGCTGCTGAATGTAACGGGAATTAGCTAAACCTAACTAAAGTAATCTAACTTAGTTATATCTGGAATAAAGTAGTCAGTAATCTAATTTAGTTATGTCTTGTGTATGTCTGTGTCTAAGTTTGTGAGTGTGCGTGTGTAGTGGAAAGGTGGTGGGGGTTTCTTGCGGGTTGGCGATTGCTTACACAAAACAGATGAGGGAGAGCTGCAGCGGGGTCTCGTTGCTGATATTCCAGATCCTATTTTGAGTTTTAGGTGAGCCACAACTGGGAGACTGATGGCATTGTTGAACTAGAGGTATGCAGTCGGTGCCGACTGCTGAAGTGATATCCCCGAAACACGATGGAAGCATCAGTAAAACCCAGGAATATTGTATATATTGAGTCAGGCGTTCTGTAGTAATTGTGACACTGGGGGCATGGTACAGGGTGTTTTTTTAAGTGTCTAAGAATTGGACAGTGCAGTTCCTGTCCAAATTTCTCTTGGGACGAGTAAAAATAATCTTGACATACCTGAGTTAATCTAACTCTTACGGAGTGCTGGCATACAATATTTTGTGCAAGTGTCATCACACAAAGGGAAAAGTGAGCAATCATTAATATGTTATGCTTTATATTGTGGAAACAAAGCTAAAGAAATTTGGGGCAAATTCATCCACCTGGTCAGAAGTTATGGACCAAACAAAATCTTAGCAGTTCATGGACTTACCCTAGAGCATTAACCCACCGAATCTGGGACAAATCCATCCATCCGAAAAAGTTATTGCATTAACACAAAGGAACGAAAACTATGCACGGAAAAAAACGTTACATCCCTTACGCTCTGTGTTTTGGAGATATAATGACTGCCCATGCAGTCAAGGCTGATGATTGGATGGTGCAGTGAGTATTTTTCACGCTGCACAATTCTGAACTGAAGTGATACTATTATGGTTTGCATGTGACTTCTGTACAGTTTGAATGACATACGTCACATGCAAATCAGATTTACATCACAAGGGTTGGGTGGTTATGTTAGAGGGCTCTGGCAAGCAACAACCACCACTGCTATTCAAGTAGGCAAATAGGTCATGATTGCTGGAGTGACTGGGTCCCAATTAGCCAAATGTGGGACAGAGGATTATGTTTGAGGTTGTCCCAGTTGGGGCATCCCAAACACACGTCACAGAAATCAAATTGTGATCACTAACCAAGGTTTAGCCCAAGGCCGTCTTGAGTAATCACGAGAAGTCTAAAGTTTGATTCGACAAACCACCCACATCCCTCCCACTGCCAACATAGAGAGATTCATGTCTTGTCTAATTGAAATAATCTAGCATGAATTACAAGCCGATGACATTTTTTTTTGTAATTGCAGGCTTTCTGAATAGCAAGTGGAACCATTCTAAAATAGGGTTATGGTTAGGAAAACGTGTCTATCCATCTGTTTCGAAGTCGTCGTCGTTAACGACTTGCGTAGCGTCTCTGTCGGCACAAGCAATACATATGTTTAAATGGTGGCTGTTCTCCAGGCCTGGTTTATCCTCTTGTTAAATGCTCTTATAGATCTATATACGTAGCCCTGTATAGTCTTTATAGACACGCTCTGACCCACACCTCTCCTACCCACATCACTCTGCTCTCCAGGGGTCTATTCTACACTTTCATGTTACATATGAAAGTCAATACAATACAAGACATGAACTTCATGTAGATGTCTAGGTAGTGACGATATGACGACTACTAGCTTACTTCAGAATATTAAATTGCAGACAAAAATCCATATTGCATCAAAGGTCAGTAACTGCTGGGTACTGTTCTGTCATATGATTTGCTATTTAGGTTACTCAAATAACTAAGGGTCAATGGCACACAAGTGCCATGGTTGTTTCTGTGTCTGGCCAAAGGGTAAGCCACCCAGGTAAAAAAAATATAATATATAGGCTTTGCTAGAGAGCAGCGAAGCTGAGGTGCTGACTTCAACACAACACAGGCGCAACACTGACGTCGGAGCGATCATCCAATAATTTCTTGCCCTAATAACCCTAGTTTGGTGTTCTCCTTACCTGCTCTCCGGCAGGTCCTCGGGGTCCATCCTTGCCAGTGTTTCCGGGAGGTCCGCGTGGTCCGGGGGTTCCTGGGGGGCCAGGAGGTCCCGGGGGACCAGCTTGTCCCTGATCACCCTTTGAGAACCAATAACAACAATTTTAGGAGCTACAATACAATATAAATGTTTGGGCCATTTGCAGGTTTATTCAGGGTTAGTTGGAAAGGAGTGAAGAATGGAGAGTGAAAATGCATCAAAGCTGTGGGTGAGGAAGAAAAAAAAAATGCCATCACGTCCTATGTGTGCTCTGGGGTGCTCTGTTGTGCAATTGCATGACTTTTTTCATGCAGGCATGTCTAAATAAATGAATGAATGAACGTTGTGGGCATGAACTCACACTGAATAGGCATCTCCAATTTTTTTTTCAAAACACCAGACAGTGACTGATACCGGGAGCTCTCATCATTGTTGCGATTTAGCCGGAACTGTCAGCTTAACTCATCTATAGTCTTAATGTTGTATCTTAAGATTTCCCCCGGGGCATCCAGCAAAAGCGACAAGCTTCACAACTAGTGCCAGAGAGAGAGAGATCAAGAAACCGGCGTCACTCAATGCAAATCATCCATTGTATTATTTATTCTCTGTCGCTCTTGTGGGGTCCAGAATTGTGTCTGCTTGCAACTGACTGTGCTATATTAATGTCCCGCTGCTGTCTGTGCTGTGGTAAGATGCCCCCACCCTGCAGCATTGATCGTGGCACTTCCTTTGATGGTGGATAGTAGATAGTGTGGTCAGCACATAGTTGAAGCAGTAGACGGTAATTACAGATCGACGGGCCGATCGACAGGGGAGACAACGCATTACAGTAAATCCTCAGCCATCAAACAGGGCAGCGGTATAATGGGAAGCACACCCCATCTTTCATATCATTCATGCTGTAGAAGTAATTTATTAAATGGAGGACAATTTTCATAATACATTCCATGCAGAGGGAAGGCCGGAGAGAAATGCAAACAAACAACATCAAATGCCAAACATTAGCATTTTTAACTGGAGGTATCCAGTCAGCGCCAACTGTAAAAGATATCCTCGTAACGTGAAGCATTTCTTATTATTATTTTGTTGTTTAACAGCAATCAACTATTTTTCTTTTTTTGTCTGTCTGTGCAGGTTAAAATCATATAGTAGAGCCACGCTTGCTGTGATGTTATATTACATGCTACCGGTCAGTTGTAGTGACTGTGATGTCATAAAGGATCTGCCGCGTGTGATGTCATTATAGTTGGCAAATATTAGAAAGTAGCTGTTAAAATAGATGTTATGGTTTGTGTGGCCAGCATGTTTGGTGAACAAAAATCGCCTTTTTCAACTTCTTGATGTCATTACCGCACAGAAAAATCTGGATGAGTTATGGGACAAGGCACGGTGAGTGGCTTGGTGAGTTCCAGCAGAAAGTCTGAATACCAACTATTCCGAAAAAGGGAACTTTTTTTTTGTCCAACAGCTTGTAATCCAATAACGAAACATTCCAGGAAGTACTTATTTCATATCGTCACGATATGATACTAATAACAAATATTAATATATGCTAATTATATCATTATAAGTGGAGGAGATAATATTCTGTATTTGGAAGGCCTGCCAGGTCTGATGGAAAATGTATCAGTTCCGGTTGTCACACAAAGATCTGCTTCACATTTGCACAATGAACTGAGTGACTTCTGATCTTAACTGATTTCTGGTTTGAATGTGATTTCCCTGTAATGGGAACGACACAAGTCATATTCACCTGCAACCATATATTACAATGGATATACAAATCCATAAATAACCATAAAATACGAGTTAGTTTTTTTTAGTTGGAACCCTTTTTTGGAATAGCAAGGCTCGCACCACAGCCTACAGTGATCAGGCGTGCCACAGGCCATGCAGAATACCTTGAACACTCGTCTCTGGAAGGTGTTGGACTGATCGCCAGAGATGAAGCCGTGGTCATAGCGGGGAAAGACCATCTGAGGAGTTGCAGGCGGCAAAGGCGACCAGGCGACAGGAGCGGGATGCCCCACAAGGAGAAGGAGGCAGAGAGGAAAAGAAGGAAGAGAAGAAAGTAGGAAAATAGTGGATGAGGAAATAGCCAAGGAGGCATGAAAGACAGTCTTTGCAGCAGCTTCACAGCAGCTCTGTAGCCTTGGTTCTTAAAATTATCTTCAAAGTTGCAACTAAATTGTCTTTTTGGTTTAATAACAATGTTAATTTTCCTTTCTCAATGTTGTGAGTGTGGAGTTGTTGTTGGGCTTTAAGAAGTCCTCGCCGGTCCTTGGCGGACATGAGGTCACAGCATTCAATGTGTTTTGATCCTGTATTAATCATTGGAAGTTTTGTGTATAATGTGAACTAATGATTTTATATTAGCTAATGCCTAGAGAGGTCATCATTAATTTTAAGACATTTTTATACATTTTATTTAAAAGTATAGTAGTGCATACCTATGTATTTGGCAGTAAACCTTATTGTAGTCAAGAAGTTACCCCCAAAAGTGTATTTGACTTGAGGGAACAACATTATTTCAGGGGATTATTTTCCATAGCTCCACCACATGTGGCAGCATAATGATTATGACCGATGTGGTTCTGCCTCCTGGCTAGAAATGAGTGACTGAAAGATTTGTTCTTCAAAAGTTGTCGACTGGGGGGGAAAATTAATAGAAAAATCCTTTCGGAAATCGCTGGGCATTTGCGGAGTGGGTGTGATGGTTGCGCTCTATTAAGGACCTAAGCCGAGCTTTGCCGAGAGCCGGCCAGCTCTCCCAGAACATATTGGGAATGCATGGTGAGGTCTGGGGTCGAAGCATGTGATTTCTTTAACGGGCGTATTAACTAACGCTTTGGGGTACACAAAATCCCCAGTGCGCCTCAACGGGTCTCGCATGCCAGTTGGCTGTACGGCACCCACGGCTCTCGTAAAAGTCATGACGACCATTAAATGTCATTTCAAATATATTGCGCCGCTTTTCTTTATAACGAGAATGAATATAAAAGAAGAAAGAGGTTGCTCCTGGCTCGGTGCCACTCTTATTGGTAATCTGTGGACAATACGACTCAGCAGTTGTTGCTTTTTTTTTCTAGTGCCAGCCCCCCCGTGCTACAGCCCTTGCATTTGCCAAAAAGGAAGCAAAGAGCTGAGGTGTGGGCCTGTTTGCACATAAACAAGGTTGTGGGTTCAATTTCGAGTTGGTAACACTTTGCGCAGTTAGAATGTATCCCATAATAATAGTTAGCGTAGTACACTTGGCGAATGCGCATGCATGCCTAGTACCTGTACTGGCACAATAGAAACGCGTGGACCTGCCTTTGAGCCTGGCATAACTGACACCAAGCAACATCCACACTCTCATCACATTATGTCACATTGCTACCTACCCAAATTGGTTAAGGCTGAAGAGCCCTATTGAATAAAAGCCTCTGCAATGAAGCAAGAACAAGTGGTTTTCACACCCTCGCTGACAACTGTTAGTCAAATATTCCTGTTAAACTTGCATTAAACATCCACAAACTTCTTGAGGTGTGTAAATAACTCACATATATCCCCTGATATGTGGTCAAATGCCCAAGAATACAATAATTCCACCAAGCTTTCGGGGCTGCTGATGTGCCGTTGACTGTGGGAGGGGCCTGAAGATACTCTTCAAGACTTCATCATTAATCAATCCAAGAACAAATTATGTCAGTTCACACAACGTGAAAGCAAAAACTGTCAGCCAATCGTCCTGGCCATCTATTCTGCAAGGTATCCATTGTTTTTGCGGAAATCCACAGTCTACAAATAGTTTGTCTGTAGCATGTCTAGGTCTCAATGACCTTGCTACGGCTGGATGCCACACCATGTTTTGGACCACGCAAAGCATTAACAATAATATGCAAGGCTGTGATTGGTCAGATGGACAAGTGTGACCCTTAAGTATGCTAAAAAGGGTTGGGCCAAATTTTTGTGCTATTCTCTTGGGAAGCTGGTCCGAGATCTTCAAGTGCAATGGATGTGTTAATCTCCCATGCCAGTCTGGGCATTGGAGCAGAAACATGGAGGGCATTGCTGAGCTGAGAAAGAAGAAATATTTTCGGGGAAATAGGGGGGGGGGCAGGCCATCAGAAGAGAAAGGTTGCCAGACGTAGGACGAGACAGGATCTAGCGCGGGTCTGGTGCGGGTACAAACCTTGACGGTGAGAATCTGATTACTGTGAAGACCTGCAAATGTGTGAGGCGGGGGACCCTGGGAGGAGGTTAGACACAACCAAATACTTTTTTTATTACTTCATTGTAAACATGAGGGAGAGGGAGTGATAGTGAGTGATAGGGAATGAGGGAGGGCATCGAGGGAGTAAGGTTTAATAAGTGGGAGTAAGCAAAGGACATCAATCAGGAGAAAAGAAGGAAAACGTATGATATAGGCAGAGAGAGAGAAAGAAATAGTGACTTAGTCAAACATCATTAGCGAGAAATGCCAGAGAGGAACAGAGGGAGAGGGGGAGAGAGAGACAGAAAGTGGGAGAGAGAAAGAGAGAGCATATCTAATCACAAAGCAGTATAATGTCAGCAACTCTAGTGACCGTGTCAGAACAACAAATAGCGAGGCTTTGGGTATTTTAATTCAATAATCCGAGTCAGTGATGACAGTTTCATCCATCAGCAGTTTACGAGTATGATGCGAGCACAGATGATTGTGTAACTTGTGTGTCTTGTGCAGTACATAATGAGTAATTCACTTGGTCACGGGTTCGAGGCGATGCTGCGTGTCCGTATGAGACAGTACGAGGCTAGTATACGTCGGCACTGGCGCCCAAGTCAACTAGTGGAATCTAAACTGCGATGCATGTGCCCAGCATACTGCGTGCATACGTGTATCGTGTGGCCTCTACTTGGGGATAGGTTGATTCTTCCTGATTTGAGGTGGGCACGCGCCCATTATGTGTTTCAACTGCATTATGTCCACAGATCTCCACATAGCCGACAACATGCACAGCAGGCATTGTAGCAGGAGCAAAGTCCAGTCCGATGTGCGGCTGACTGACTACTTGCGGGGTTGGCCACTAGGGACTTCACATCTCTGCAGATAGCCAGTGAAGATGGCAACATTAAACGGTGTGGTCTTTTGTGGCGTTTTTCATCTTCGACTTGTGTAATGGCAAGGCCACTGGAGGAAGAAAATTTGGGGTGCGGGGAGGTTCAACAATGAGCAGGCTGTCAACGCCGTTTCTTAACAAGAGCAGTCCCCCACTCTCAACATGCACAACACAGACCGAACACGTGCACGCAAACACATTCTTGCACTCACACCTTGCACTTTCCCGCTGTCAAGTTTTTCAACTGCATATCTCGCCGTAAATTCTCCCCAAACTTTGTTTTCAGTAACAAAGCAGTAGCAGGAGCTGTCGAGACTGGCAGCATGTGTTTTAGGAACATTTGACTTCATCCTTGCGCCAGCAACACGTTTCATACCAGTGGTCGCAAGTCAAAAAGGTTTTCGAGGGGCTATATTCACACCTACTGCAGCGAAACATAAATTCATTATCATTACAAATGATCTACAACAAACTAAAAACAAAAAAGAATTTTCAATGCAACATGAAAGTTGACAAACTGGTAAATTAGTTCCATTGGTGCTGCAAAGAGACAGAGAACATCGGATGTAGAGCAACAAGGTATGCATCTGTGTATGCACACATATGGATGCACATGTATGCACAATACGTGTATGGGTTGTTGGATTTTAAGATTTCCCCTGGGGTATCCAGCAAAAGCGACAAGCTTCGCGACTAGAGCCAAAGAGAGATCAAGAAACCAAGGCCCCCATGATGTAAAGGCCTGTGTTTGGGTGCGTTTTTGTGTGTAGGTGTTTAGGAACATATTTGTGTGGCTGTGTGTTTGTGATTGTGCATATAAGTGTGTGTGTACATGTGCATACTTGTGTGTGCACATTTTTGTGTGTGTGTGCGCGCGTGTGAGTGTGGTGGGAGGGGAGCGGTGCTGTCGTGCTCAACATGAACTCCCTCCAAAGATCAGCTAGCACGCAGATCACATCAAAGTGAATGCTGCACAAAACTCCCAAAGGAGTTGGTGCGACCTGTTAAACACCCCTCTATCTTCACGCCGCTCCCAGCTATCCCCCCGCACCCTCCCCACACACAAACACACACTCAAACACAAGATACCTACACACAGACACACGCAGTTCGGTGTGGATTGGTGCTGCTGTAGGGAGATGCCCGTTGCGCGTGTGGTGCCAGAACACTGACCCACAAACAACAAGCCACTTTGTCTTGCGTCCACGTCTGTGTGTCTGTTGTGTGTGTGTCTTGTGTGGCTCTGCTGTGTATGCTGTGTGTGTCTGCTGTATGAGTGCGTGTGGCTCGCTCTCTCTGCTCATGTATGTATGTATGTGTCTGTGCAAGTGTTTTGACTGTCTGGGCAGCGGCTCTGTCGGTGATGGCACGGTGGGTGCACGGTGGGTGCTACGACAGAGACATATTGGACCTTTTCGTGTCAGCTTTTATGACTCCTGTACTCTCACGGGGTCCTTCCAGGTCAGAGGTCGTTTGAGAGGGTGTTTTAATATTTGACTTTCTGGTTCACGCCATTTGTGAATTAAGCATGAATTGGAAATTAAATGACATTAGCACCAGCATACCACAGAGCTTACAATGTGAACATCTGATCCTTGTTTTAAATCGTTTGGCACAAGCTTCCCAAACAGGCAAATATAGTAGCAAGAATCATGGCTAAGCCGCTTACCGAGTTCCACATGGTAGACCACTAGTGGGGCTTTGGTGCTATATATATAGATATATAGATATATAGATAGATAGATATGTGTGTATTTATGCATTATTTATACAATTGTGTGTGAGTTTGTGTGTCTGCTATTTGAACGTCAACGATGATTATAAAAAAGCGACATACACGAAATGAACATCTAGTGCCCACAAAACACCAACAGCAATAAACAAGGCTCAACAGAGACGAGAAAGAGCATTAATCTTTAGCGTTTTGGCCATGTAATTGCATGTTAAATTCTGCTATTCCAAATTCTCACCGCGCTCATGGCTCCCTACGGGGGGTGTGGAATGGCATGTAACGGTCCCGCAGTTGCGGCTCCCCTCCGATTGCCAAACAGTTCTAGAATCTCCCGCCAGTGAAAGTCCCCGTCGTGCGGGTCACGGCTGCGGCTGACAGCGCGTAACAAAAGCCTCTATTGTAGGAAATCGTCGCCTTTAAGAAGCGGCCCCGTTTCTCTTGCCATACATCTTCGACACGTCACCGCGCCAAACCTCAGCAGCAAGCTACGGGGTTGGGGGCTTGGAGGGAGAGGGAAGCGGGGGGTGGGTGGAAGAACAGCACGTTGTTCATGTTGTTTCAAACCCCAAAAAAACCCTTGGTTTCCTAACTGCGCAACCCCTCCACCCGCCACTGTCGCTGCTTCTCGGCCCTATCCGAACCATGCCAGATCAAAGCACACACACACACCCCTCAACTTGAAGACGCCCCTCCAAGTTAAATATTTACCGCTTGGGTACTGGCGACAAACAAATTGAAATTAATTCTTTGGGCAAATAAAAAAACAAAACAATAAAATGAAAGAAATGTGCAAAAAGCCCTGCATGCCCTCCCTGCCCAAGTTTTATAGGAACCAAACATCTCGTGCTTTGATAGAAATCAGGAATTTTGTGGAACGAGAAGCAAGGGAAATTCACACCTCATTGATAATCAGTGGGAATAAACAATAAGACCAAAACACAAGCTGTGCTCGAAATCGCTCCCTATCCCCTACTCCATACTGCCTATATACTGCACTCACTTATAGTGCACTCAACAGCAACGACCAAGATTTCGAACACTAGAGTTGGCGGCATCAAAATTATTCTAACATTATAAAACTCAACAATCATCACAAAAAGTGAAAAGTGCATACATTTATAACTACTCGCCGTGGTCAGTCGCTATTGACTCCCACCTCTGCAGTTTAGGTCATGTTTACAACAGCGGCACCACTGCAATCCACATTGCTTTGCGTATTATGGCCTTTTAACCAGAGTGACAGAAAGAGACATGCAGGTGGCTCTTGGTCCCGGGTGCGGGTTTAATGGCGGCTCGTAAAATAAAAAAGGGCGATGCATTTCGAAGCCGCACAGACCACGGTGGTGAAACACACACACGAGGATAGACCGCCGCTGGAGCAGCCAATGAGGCCTGACTGTTTACCCGCTAAATGCTGGGCGGCTGTTGTTTTTTTTTCTTCATGTGCAGAAATAAAATGAAAGGAGAAGGAAAAACAGGGACAAATCGTGTGGATCTTGAAAATAGCAATGAAGGATGATATCACTGGAGGAAATGGGCATGTTTGAATATGAGGCCGCCTGCCACGTTCAAAGAATAGTTAATTTGCTCGATCCAAAAGTCACCGAAGATTTAAAGTTGGGCTGACATCCTGTGTGTATGAAATTGTGAAAAATATGATTTTTTGGCATATAAAAAAAATTTAAACTATTTTAGAAGGGCAGAACATCCCCTCAAAATATGTAATAGTCATGTTTGAGGCCAAAATAGATACAAATAATAAATTAACAAAATAATCAAATTTATTATGTTAAAGCTGCAATCATTATTAATTCAAAGTTGTTGAATGTGTCGTTCGGCAACTGCCCCTGCCTCAAAACGCCCACATGAGGCAAATATCGTAAAGCAACCACAAAACACAAACATTTTTAAATTGTATTATATGATC
>OMKY01198614.1:0-14543 GCA_900302395.1 Bregmaceros cantori
TGTGCACACATATGGCAGGTCAACAGTGCACGAGCACACACTCGTGTAAAATAAGAATGCACTTTGACTTGCAAGTCTTGAACGACTACTGCGCAAGGACCCAATGAGTCCTTTTAGCACTCAAGGGTCAAATACATGAAGTGAAAGCAGTTTGAAAGTAGAATTTTATTGAGGCTTAAAATTTCCCAAAACAAAAACAGTACTGGCAATTCCAGCCACTACACACCGCCCACCTAGTACTTTAGCGATACATACATCCGAGTACAAAGATAAACATGTTCGCTCAGTGACCAGAGTCTGCACCATCATTCACACTGCAAAAGTCAGTTCAGCAGTGGTAGGACTTGGCGAGCAAAGCGCTGAAGAGCCTGCCAGAGGGAGTTCCTTGTGTGAATGTTGAAGCACTGCCAGTCCAGCCTTCAGATCCACTGTGCCCTGTAAATAAAGGCCAAACATTAACCATTAACATTTACTTAGAATAACCATATTTACTTTAGTATATGCTGATTAATAGCGTTGTCTGCAGGTTTGGCAAGGGTTTATTTTGAATTGAGTCAAAATTGTTCATTTACTGCTGCATAAGCTTTTTTTATTTTTATCTATTGTTTTATCTATTGTCAAACCTGGCACCAAGCCAAATCTATTAAGGAAAAAAAAAAAATCACTTAGATTAGAAAGTAAAGAATTTGGTAGCGTCAAATTGTGGTCCATTTCAGTCAGAACATTGCCACCCTGTTCTGGGGAATTTGACAGTAAACACTGGCCCCTAGGGCTTGGACAGTGTCACATCAGACGTGTTGCTACTGTTTATTGTAGTTGTCGCAAGTTGATGCCAGAACTTTCTAGTTAAGGAGTTACAAGACTTTGAAAAAGGAATTGGGAATTCTTTAACCACCATCTCCTCAAACAGCCACGATCTTGCTCAGCATCAAGGTTCGTCATTCCTCTGTGGTGGTATACGACAGTAGGCATCTGTCACCACCCACAGTGTAAGACGCAAATTACACCATCACAGCAAGATAGGCGTCACTAACCATTTGTTCAATAACAAAATAGAGCTGTGGTGTTGCCAGGTGAATTATACAATAGAAATTAGAATCAACCCTCACAGAACCAATGGATCATCCACGCATTACACGTGACTAGACGTTTCAGTGGGCCTGGACCAACCGGACAAAGCAGATTGGCGCCCAAATTCAGGCAGGCCAAGCAGTGGCCCATAAAGGCGAACCTTGTTCGAGACGAAACCTACTGTGCAGTGATCTGATCAACACCTTCGACAAATTATCGTTCTAGTCGCGTGTGATGCGTGGACTATTCATTTGTCCTGGCTCGTTAGGCCGATTAGCTGCAGTGTAACAGACGCAGCTCACTACTGCTGAGCAAATTTTCCACGGCTAAAGTTGCATCTTTCAGATTACTTACAAAGGGGCTGCATTGATATCAGCCTAGCTGCTGTCCATCCATGCTGCTCAGGTGCCTAGGTTTAAAAAATATATACACACACATTAGTCTTCCTGAATCCCCACAGCAGGCCGTCACTGCAGCAACGCGCCACCTGTCAGCACTTCAAGTTGTTATCATTGAAAATCAACAACACGGACCGAAGTACAAACTCATCACCAAGGCAGCAGAGCACAACTTCCAACATCTCAAACAGTGTTTATGACTAAATGTAATTTCCGAGGCAATAATGGCAGTTAAGTTCCTATGTATGACGCAATTCCAAATAGTGTTAGGTCTGCACCTTTCCACAAAAAGCAATATGGCCAACTTTCCTATAGGAAAGTCATACCGTGGTCCAGCACACAATACTGCTGAAATAGTCCATACCGTATACATCATAAATCACTGTTTTCAAACTGTAGTTCATAGAATGCCAAATGTCATTAAAATGAAGAACCATGAAAATATTAAACAGTATAATTTAATTTTAATTAAGTTTGTGTCTGAAATTAACTTAATTCTATTACAATATTCATTTCCATGTAAAAGAATATTTGTTGGACATTTTTCCTTTAAAAAGATCTCAGATTAAGCGATTCAGTAATCTGCAAATAAGACTTAAAATACTCTTGCAGCACTAATAACCACCCGTCACTGATTTCAGAAGATCATTTACTTACCCATGGCACTACTGGATGACAAGGACTACTGCAGTGCACAGATCTTCAAATTCTGCAGTGAATACAGGCACGACAGCAAATTTAAAATGCAGTAGCTCACATTCTGCCCAATGCTATCATTAAACACATCAGACAACCTTGTCACCATTTCAAAATCTGTTGAATATTGGACCGCTCATTTTGTTAAGAAATAAATTATCTCAAATTTGGTAGGTTGAAACAAAGTAATAATCAGCTATTTCAGTCATTAAAAACAAACTAGATGCCACCTCAGAACTTCAAGTGTTATCACAAGAGCATCAACAACACGGACCGAAGTAGGAAGCTCATCACAGAGAGGCATGGAAAGATAAAAGCCAAAATTTTAAACACCACATGCAGCGCCGAGAGATCTCTTCCCCTGAGTCACAACATACCTAGAGAACTTGCCCTGCCCAGGTAGCAAAGCATTCAGATCAATCTTCCAGCTTCAGATGTTTGTGTGGTCTGGGTGCAAAGTCGTGCTGAAGAAGGTTCAGAACCACCTTGCAGCGAGGAGCCATGTTTGGCTTAGTGGCAGGAGAGCATCAGCCCTGAGAGTGGGTGAGGTAGAGCGAAAGGTCTTTAGCAGCAGCATCATAAGATCTACAAGCTATGCTGTACAGCAACAGTTGCTCAGCATCAAGTTTCGTCATTCCTCTGTGGTGGTATATGACAGTAGGCATCTGTCACCATCCGCAGTGTAAGACGCAAATTACACCATCATGGCAAGACTTTTACAAGCACATTCATTTAAGAGGCTGGCCCCATTGGACGGCGCTGTGGCAGAGTGGTTATGGAGCCCTCCCCCTCCCCAAAAAGGGGCTGGCCTGTAAGACTAGACTTGTTGCCGTGGCTTGTTTCACAACACACGCAGCTGCGAGACCGCTTAACCGCCCAGTCACTGGAAGTATGCTCGTTCTAGACCATTTAATGATCAGGCCATCATTTAAGGGGCTCTAGCCATAAACGTGTCGTTACTTAAATAATGACACGAATTAGCCAATCTAGTTTACTTACATGTCGCGCTGGCACCATCAGGTCACTGGTATCTGGACACCCTTGCCTCTCACACACCCTGATTGAAAAGATTTCAAAGATTCCATGTCAGTCTCCCTTCATCCCACAGCAGGATGCAGATGGCAGTACAGTGCCACCCTGTCAGAACTTCTAGTGTTATCATGAAGCATCAACAACACGGACCGAAGTACAAATTCATCATTGAAAAGGTGGCATTCAGACACGTCAACCTAACAAACCAAAAGCCATTTCCCAGGGAGTACATTGGCCATCCACCAACTTTATGGCACGAGATCACTAGTTCTAGGCGTTTGCCAAAAACCCAGATTTTTTTTTGCCGTTTTGTAAAATAATGTGGTGCAGCCAATGTAGAAGCTTTAGTTAACAGAATGTGTTGTTTACTTGTGTCTTGTACATGTAATTTCTAGGGTCTACTGCACTAAAAAGCTCTCGTTTCAGAGATTAAGATTAGATTTACTTACCCAGGACACCAGCCCACTCCAGACTCCACACGTCCGCCATTCAGCCAAGAGTAATGACCTACAGATGGAACACGACAGTGAATACATTAGTGAACACAGGGGGGAGAGTACAGTGAAAGACATGTAGACTGGGCCACCTCTCAGAACTTCAAGTGTTATCATTAGATTCAACAACACGGACCGAAGTAGGAAGCTCATCACTGGGAGGCTCACAAGTTATCCCCTTTATCTCAACTAAACATTTCAATAGTCTGGTCCCCTTATTACACCTACCTCTACAGCCTCTAGTCAAAAGAGCACAGTACACTATAGCCAGCTCTTAAAGCGTGGGATGATGATTGTTACATCGAGTCAGTGACATTCCACCTACCGTGGTGGTTCAACTATGAAGATTACCAAATATGTTGTGTCTCAGTTGTCAGAAGGTCAATACCATGTGGGAAGTCTCTCCCAGAAATGTGGAACCCCCGAAGTCAATAGGTTGCAATTTCCTTTAATACCCAAAATTTTTACAGCGCGCAACAGTCTGAACTTTGATGTAGCAGTAGTCTACAAACACTAAGGCAACAATCCAGTATTACATACTGGAAGTGGCTTCATTGGCTACACTTAAATGCAAAGGAATTTGCAATGATTTAGGAAACTACAGGCATGATTTTTATTTACTTCAAACGCAATCATGTACATTTCTCATTCTGTGGGTCATCAGATCATTACATTTGCCAACTTTGTAGAAATCGTGGCACTACCATTAACCATTTTTACTTAACTTTAGAATGTCACATTGATTGAGGTAAGCTAAAAATAAAATAACTTGAGAAACTCACCCTGCTTGCAAATGAGACAGCATCAACCTAGAGCACAGAGAGGAATGGGTCACTCACTACACAATATTAAAGCGTCATCCACGGTGGTGCACAACATCTATTGCTCAGCATCAAGGTTCGTCATTCCTCTGTGGTGGTATACGACAGTAGGCATCTGTCACCACCCACAGTGTAAGACGCAAATTACACCATCATTGCAACACACTTTTACATAGCCTGGCGAGCGCATCGTCCAAGCAACGCTAGATGTCGCATATGATCGTTGGAACCACGCGATGCGTGGACAACTCATTAGTTCTGGATCACCAGGCTAACTTACAATCACGACATTGACGGAGCAGTGGGGGCACCGTACTTAATATCTGGAGATACTCTAGGAAAATTAAATTTAGAAAAGGCATTCCAAAATTAAATGCAAGCTCACTTAAAGCTGCTTTGATTTACCCCCATCCAAATAAAATTAACTCAAAATCACCTATTTTCCGTATACCAATGGAGTGGGAGGTTGTTGGATTATATTTCCCCAGAAGACTTGTACGACCATTACATGCACGTGGCTGCACCCTACGCGCCATGAACACATTAGAAAAGCATTCAATCAGTGCCATCTGCACTAGGTAAGCGATCTAAATAAAGCCACCGAGAACAAATTTGTTGCAAGAAACGAGATTAAAAACGTTGGAGAGACAGGTCGAAGAATAAAGACAAAAAACAGAGTGCCTCACCTCGCGTACAGCACTCTCTGGCGAGGCCACGCTTGGAAAGAAGGCAAAGAGCGGAAGTGA
Organism: Bregmaceros cantori; assembly: GCA_900302395.1. Lineage (NCBI taxonomy): Eukaryota > Metazoa > Chordata > Actinopteri > Gadiformes > Bregmacerotidae > Bregmaceros > Bregmaceros cantori. The sequence goes on from OMKY01198614.1 coordinate 5,259, forward strand.
CGAAATAAATAGGCCGCTGTTCTTCTTCTCTTGTTTCCGGCAGACATCTTGCTGCGCATGACTGCTCCTTGTGGTTGGAACTTGGAAGTGCAAGTCCCATCTCTTTCGGTCGTACATAGGCTCCAATGGTGGAAATTGTGTAATTGGAAGTACAGTAGTGTACATATATGGGCAGAGTAGCCAAAAAATACTCAAGTAAAATTATTGTTACCTAAAATATTACTCAAGTAAAAGTCAAAAGTAGTCATCCAAATAGTTACTCAAGTAAAAAGTACTCCACAATGAATCTAACGAGTAGCGAATTTCTGACATCTCAATAGTACTATACTCAATAGTATTTAACCCTTCATAGATGAGTTCGGCGGGTAGTTCCGGTTACATTTTTAGGCTGAAAATGACTTCCGGTGCCATTTATTTCGCCGTGCCTTCGACTGTTTTTCAACATGTCTATTCAGTGGGAGCACACACCAACTTAAAAATATATATTTTAAAAGGATGCTGGTTACTTAGCGCTATTCCACAATCAAATGTTCTAGTGCGGATCAGTGCCCCACAAAAGTATGATTCAATAATCTGCACAACCTTTCCATTTACTCATTTTTGTCGGATTTACACACAAACACACATTTCTGCATAGTAATTGTTTGAACAGCAAACAAATAAAAGATAAAGCAGGTAATAAAGAGGCCATTTAATCCTTTGTTGCACTAAACAAAACATCACAAAATGAAGCTACACAGTGATGAATCACAGTTAAGACAAATAAATATAAAACAAAATTATACATTATACAGAGGTTCAGCAGTCAATGTCCACTGACTGTGTCCGAAATCACTCCCTATTCCCTATATAGTGCACTGTATGGGTTGCACGCCATGTAGGGGCGTCCAAATTTTCCATGTATCCTATATACGCACTAAAAGTATCCTACAATCCACCACGAAAGGCATTGAGCATCGATGTGCCGTAGACCTAGCAATATCCCATAATGCATTGCGAGACGCATTAAAAATAAATTAAACTTCAAAAACATGGCACGGCGGGAGGTCAATAGCGACCAACCACTGGAAATATGTATAAATGTAAGTACTTTTGACTTTCTGTGATGATTGTTGAATTTTATGATAATAGTTTTGATGGCACCCAACAGCAGTGACCGAAATGTCGGTCACTGCTGTTGGGTGCACTAAGTGAATGCACTATATAGGGAGTAGGGGATAGGGTCTGATTTTGGACACAGCGTTTGATAGAGTGATGGTTCCGACATGAGGATTCATGCTATCTGATTGGTTACCACTATCAAGTGATACCATATGATATGACTTCCGCTCCATCCCTCCTCGCCGCATGCGCTCGAGCGTTCTTTTAAAACGACTTCGGGGCTGGCCCTGTGACGCAGTCTGTTAGACCGCCCCCATTCATAGTCTTGTGCCTGTGGCTTGAAACATATCCCGCGCAGCACCGTGAGATCTCTTCCCCACACGGTCATACCCTGCCAACTTCACCATTTTACAAACACATATATCTTGACCTGTAAGATGGCTGCACTCGGTTAGAGCAACGACCACAATTTTGATCAATACGGCTGTTTAACGTGATGTCACGGCTTGGCGACGGCAGACATTTTGGTGGTATCCCGTACGGTGAAGAATACGTAAGATTAAATGTTCTATCTCACCACGTCATGTCCATTATAAAGGGGCAACTAGAATGGATGTAGTTAGGCTGTCATCTGCTGGCGATTGATAGCATATTACCATGGATAAATCAATAATAGAACAGTTTTAAACTGACAATGGTATCCATATATCACTCTCTGATCGCAATTACACCATAATGTCTGCCGCCGCTAACATCAAGATTCTTCACGCTAACATTAATAATAATCATTATCATCATCCTCGGATTCTACAACAGCATCATCTTCCTCTTCTTCTTCTTCTCCTTCTTCATCATCATCATCATCATCCTCTTCATCCATGTCATACTTGGAGGGTGCGTTGAGTTCCAACTTGGTTTGATTAATTAGACTGGCGTCATCCGGGTTGACCACCACCTAGGAAGCATGTCCACAGTTAGCGTTAGAGCTTCAAACGATTCATCCATGACAATCGAATGTTGAAATAATCGGCAAATATTTTGACAATCGCTTAATCGGCAGGGAAGCAAGTTGGGTTGAAAACACATCACGTTAAAAGTTAGCATGGAAAAGTAAGCTCTTGCATGTTAATACTTACAAATGGGAACATTAGCATTACGTGGAGATGGTGAAAAATCCAAAAGTTTGCATAATTAATATTGGAATCAGAATAATTAACGTTGATCATTGATCCGATTTTAAAGGACAAAAGAGCAGATTAATCGTCAGTAAAAATGGCCAATTAATCGATTAACAAAAATAATTGTTGGTCGCAGCCCTAGTTAGCTTGGTAAAAGCTTTATTGGCAGAGAATAGTACATACAAAACAAGGGTTGAATCGTATCGAGAAATATGAAAAAAATGAAAATTTGAATAAAGTAAAAAAAAAAAAATAGGAAAAGGCAACAATACAATGAGCTTGAACAAGAACAGTGCAGGCATGTCCTTTGGTAGTTGGGCAGTGAATTGGGGCCGTTAACGCTGACCAAAATGTTTATGGCACCAAACTAAAGTGAAGAAGTTGAATTGATCTTGATCAAGAACTCTATTTCTGTCCGAACCATTTTAGTCAAACACAACAGAAGATTAAGAAGCAACTCTTTATTGAAATTAGAATTATCTTGGCGGTATGGCTCTGTTTGGAGAAACTCCCTTATTTCCATGAGTAGCATGGAATAGCACTGATTCAGGGGGCAGCAGTAGTGTAGAGAATTTTCACCCTAGCACGCAGGGTGAGAGGGCAGCAGTAGTTTAGGGGATTCTCACCCATCACACAGGGCGAGATAGATAACCCCCCTCCCCCATGAACAGAGCCAAGCGACGTGACAAGAGAACAAGTCACATCATACATAACATTTTTCCCCATCTTGGTTAGGTGGAGCAGGGGAAGGTGGTGGGTAGGAAAACAGCATACGATTTAGGAGCGGGTAGAATTTATAGGGCGTGTCGAAGCTGTCCGGCCAATCGCTAAGGGAAAGAGTTATTCTGAGGGGATGCACCTGGATCAATGAGGAATGAATGAAGGGGAAGATAGCAAGCTTCTTAACTATCATGGCCTGCCATTAATGACTTTAAATTTATTGTGGTTGAAATGTACCTGAGGCTCCACAGGTGCAGGCGGACAGGTGGAGGCCTCCAGCTTCCCATTGATGATGGACTTCAACGTTCCTTCTTCAAACTAACACACACACACGGCAGTATCATCACATGAGACCACGGAACACAAGCAAACTGCAGCGTGCCATTCCATCAGCGGCTTAGATCTCAGCACACACAGCCCCGTGAGACCATACACTGCACGTCTGCTCATCCTCTCTCTCTCACGCCCTTCCCCTTTAACGCTGTCAATAAAATAAATGAGGAAATGGTGAAAAAAAAAATGGTGAAAAAAAAAAAACAAGGAAAACACCACTGAAATATGTCATCCCCTGATCTTAGCCAACTCGATAGGGCCAGGATGTTCTACTTAACCTGCTCCAGTCAGTGCCCCTTGCCAAGGCACTGGCTCACAATCTGGAGTTCGCCCCCGGGCGCTGCGCACATAGCTGCCCACACTCCGGTTAAACGCGGAGGAAGAATTTCACTGTACATGTAGGCTATGTATGTTTGACGAAATAAAGTATCTTAATAATATTTCCGTAAAGATCCTAAGCAGATCAATATGTGTCTGTAGTTTACATGAGTTTACTTGATTAACCAATTAAAAATGTTTAAAAACATGTTTACGTCACTCTATTTCCATTCATCGCTACGGAGTACTCCATCTCAGACGAAAAAAAGTACATTTTAAAGTACAGTAACATAACATTGCACAAACTGTTGGAAGCTGGCAGTTAGAAGCAGTAATGACAGAAACACCTTTAGTCTGTTCAGCTGGTCCTGTAGCATCAGTTTGATCTTCAGCAGCGTCTCCTCTTCCTTCTTCAGCTCCTGCAGACGGCTGTGCATGCTGAGACACACACACACACACCATTAGCGTTCCAGCTAGGGTGACCAGATGCCCGAATCTGGAAATTTAAACTTGTACCAAATAATAACTTTTTATCCCCAGGTATTAGCCTATAACTGCAACTATGGCGTATCAATACCAGAACACAGACGACAGCTCTGAAAAGCATTAAGTCCACATCATCTAAATATTTTATTATGTGTTATTTTTCGACCACGTTTCCATATTCAGCAATGTTTACATTTGTAGCCTAGTTTATTGCTCTTCTAGTACTAAATACTTTATTAGCATAGGCCTAGATTTGACAAGCTTGGAAAATGCATTTCGTATTATGCTATAGCCAAAATGAAATAGAAAAACGTATGAGGACCCAATGAGTCCTCGGCACTTAAGGGTTAACAGCGTGAATAGGGATAATCAAGCCGGTGACGTCACCGTGCACCAGCCCTATTATAACATATATATATATATTGTAAATATTTACCTCGGTGCTGAATAGTGTCCTTAGGAGTTAGGACTTCATTGTAGCAGAACGTAGTACATGTGTTTAGTTTAGGCTGTGTGGAGGCGGGTCTTGTTCTTCTTTACGGCGGTTTGCATCCGTTTATTCGTTGCATTACCGCCTCCTTCTGACTGACTCTCACATCACACCCACGTACACAGCTGGCGAGCCAGAACAAACGCATCGTACACGCACCGCACATCACTAGACGCTTGCGATCGGAGTGCATGAGTCTAGCGCAATGTGCGATGCGTGGACGATGCGTTGGTGCTGGCTCGCCAGGCTAGTTCATACACACATACATAATTCCCCTCACCTGACTACCCCATGATCCCATCCCATCTACCCTCCCTACTACCCTTCTACCCTACACCCTCCTATACACTCCAGCCACCCTCAGGAATCTCAACACAGCCTTCATCCCTTCCTTTACTCCCAAACTCTCTACTACTTCTTTAAACCCATTAACCCTCACTCCAATTCCTCTCAACTTCTCAAATATTCTTCTCCTCCCATACCTCACACATCACATGCCCAATAGTTTCACACAACCTATTATGTTTTCCCTTCAGCCACAACCCCTCATTTAACTATCCCCTATTCTGACCCTAGCTACTACAACCTGTTCTCTCATACCCCCTCCCCACCTACGTATAACCACAACCTCTTGCTGAACCCTAAACAAATGCCACCGCCTAAAGTCATCTGTTATTGATTTAGCCATCAATCGTCAGCAGATGGCAGCCTAACTACGTCCATTGTATTTGCATCAATGTATGGATGTGAAGTGGTAAGATATACCACGTACACGTACTGTAATGCAAGGCTGCCCCTCGTGGAGGAGCTGGGGAATAAACCCGAACCAGATCGACAACAGGCTGAGGGCCGTGTCGGCCAAGTGACCCAACGGTGCATGCCCACAATGCACTTCACCGTATGTGATACCACCATAATGTCTGCTGCCGCCAAGCCAACGATGTCACCGTGCAACAGCCTCATTGTAAGGAATGGTCTCCTAAAACTCCAAAACAGGTATGATGGCAAAAAAATATATGAACGGATACCGGAATCTAAAATCATCAGATTTCAATGTTTACCGAATGGATGCATTCAACATTCACCCTGCCTTTTCCAGGGCAGGGTGAGGAAACGCGCCAAAAACATCAATCATAGCAGACCCTCCCACCCTACGCACCACCTTTTCACCCCCCTTCCCTCGGGAAGGTGCTACAGAGCCCTGCGTAGCAAGACCTCTAGACTGATGAACAGTTTCTTTCCACGCACAGTGATGCTGCTGAATGCAGGGGGTAGCCCTGCTTGATACGTTGTCGTTACATGTGCTGATTTTATGCCAATGCCACTTTATAACTTATGTGCTGCTTTTCTTTCTTTTTGTGTTGACCTTGTTCAGTACCCGTTGATCTTGAGAGTGTAGTTTCATGCCCAACTAAAATTCCATGCGTGTACTGCTGTCATGTAGATACAATATGGAGAATTAAAATCAATATTGAATAAAAGGGGGAGGGATATACGATACTGGCACAAACATTGCCTCCCTAAGTGCATAATACAAGTTGAATATTCGAAAAGAGTAGTTGTTATGGCTGTGGCTCACTATGTAAACAACCTACGAAAATGACACATCGAACCAAAAGCCACGCAATATTCACCAATGATGTACGGGAAGTTTGGGAACCTCAACACGAGCAAACCAGTGACAACAGGGAGAATGTGTTCCAGGAAATTCAAACAATGCAACAATTTGTCAGATGGACAAATGACCCTAAAAAAAACAACAAATGAACAGGAAGTGGCGTCACCATTGCTTTATGCATAAAAGCAACAACTGTACAGTATCACATTGTGGTGGGCATCACCAAAATCTGTCAAAAAAAATCCTTCAAGACACAGTGCCAGGTGGAAGGAAGAGAGGACGACAGAGAATGTGATGGGAAGAGAACATTCTCCCTCTTCGATTCTCCTTCTAAACAGCTTTTTACAGTCCAGTGGGTTGTAAACTAGCAGAAATTAAATGTGTCCTCACCGATACAGTAGATAGATTAACGCTGCCATGTTCTTGTGTTTCTGTACGCTTGTGAGACATGGCCATAATGGCAAACCTAGAGAGAAGAATTCAGGCCACAGAGATTAAATGTTTCCGTAGGCTCCTCGGCATCTCACAGAGAGCACATCACTAACGAAGAAGTGAATGCCAGAATAAAACAAGCCATTGGACCATATGAAGATCTACTAACCACAGTAAAAAAACTAAAATGGTACGGACATGTCACAAAAGCCCAAGAAATCTCAAACACGATCCTTTAAGGCACAGTGCTAGGTGGAAGGAGGAGAGGAAGACGCGGAAAGCGATGGAAAGATAACACCTAAGAGTGGACAAGTTGCAGGCAGAGTGACACCATGCGAGTGGCCGAGGACAGAGAGAGAGAGAGAGAGAGAGAGAGAGAGAGTGGCGCCCCAATGGTCAGCCAGACAATAGGAGTGATGATGATGTTCTTGTGATGTCCACATTGACTCATGGTTCTTGCCAAGTTTTACAAAGCTTACAACAGTGCTGCAATATTTTATTTCCAGGAAATGCATAGAAATATTAGTGTTAAGAAGGAATTCATATTAATACTACAAACTTCAGGTTGAACTATATTCTGCAATTATCATGATCAAAAAATCATTATTATTATCATTCTAATCATGATCACACATTTGTTCAAGAGCCGTAAATCATGTCAGCCATGACTACACATCAAATAGCTTAAACAAAAGGATTCTGGATCTCAGTTCATCAGAAAGTGCTGTCCGTCATGTTGTATTTCGTGTTGTGTGTGTTCACCACAGAAAGGTACAGCCAAGCCAGAACCAACGTATCCTCCACGTATCGCACATCGTGTCGTTCTAATGGGTGCGTTGCGTGGAGGATTCGTTGGTTCTGGCTCGGCAGGCTAGCACTGCCACAGAATGTCAAGTCTCGCAGGCACCTCTGCTGGCACAAACGATGCGCTGCAGATGGTGGCGTTGTTTTTTCTTCCTTTTTTTAAAACAGAGCTGGTGCCATCTACTTGTCTTGGAATCCTGCTTTTCTTTTCTCCACAAACGCGGTCATGCCCTCCTTACGATCCTCCTGTAGAGCACACAAACATAACAACATTAGTCCTAACAAAGACACTGGCCGTCGAAACACAACACACCATAAAATCTTTTTTTACAAACCTAAGAACAAAATTCCCACATCCGAAAGTAATCCACACATACCCAGAGATGGGCAGTAACACATTACATTTACTATGTTACAAATTTTTTGAGTAGTTTTTTACTTTTGGAGTAAATTTTTCACAAGTTACTTTTTACTTTTGCGCAAGTAAATTTAAAGTGACTGGGATGTCAGCAATTCGCTACTCGTTACATTAACTTGGCCTTTAGCGACACCAATTGGGAACTGTTGACTGTTGGCATCATCTCTCTCGCTCTTGGGCGCTCCCTCTCTTGCGCGCACTCTCTCTCGGGCGCTTTCTCTCACAGGCAGGCTTGTTCTCAGGTGCGCTCTCGTTTTACATTTTGAAAAGACAATTTGTCCTATTCTTTTTTTTTACTGAAAGTTACACAGTACTTCGCTACTTAAGTAAGCAGTTTTGTGGAGTACTTTTTTACTTTTACTTGAATAATATTTTGCTGAGGTAACAATACTTTACTTAAGTAATTTTAATGGCTACCCTGACTCAGTCATCGCGAACATGACGATGATGGAAGACATGGACATGATAAAATAAAAACATTCTAGACTCTCGAAAGTCTACAACAAGCGGAAAAACCTACCATGGTTCAACAACAATTTGAAGGAAATAACACGACCTGGCCGTGAAGCAATATATCAAATCAAAAAGGCAATCCAAGAAACTAACTTGATAATTGTTAAAAATAAACTTTTTTTTAGGTTGAGAAGAAAAATAATTAACTACATTTCAAATTGCAAGATTAATCTCTTGTAAGTGGTGCTTCATGTGAATGTATGTTTAAGGGATAATGTTCAACAGATTAATCAGATTGTCGACCAAGATGGAAAAATGTAGACAAAGAATAATGCGGCATGTAAATGTACCGTGGCAAAGGTAGCGTGGAAGAGACGTTTCTCCAGACGATTTCCCTCAGCCAGCGTCAGTTCATATGCTGCAATTACAGCCAGGTAGGGAAATATTGTGAGGAAAGACAAGAGAATTTTCCATCATCTCAGAAAATGATCTAGTTGTTGAAAACTTCTCTCATTGATGCAACTATAGCTAATGCAGACAAAGAACAAAAGAAGAATAAGAGTAGTTTGCTATTAAACCTCTGGATTCATTCAGACATCGCCGACACATTCAGAGAGGACACTGAGGTTGGCCTTCACATATGCCAATGGCGTTTCATTAAAGCCAGACGTACAATCCGACTTTTACAATCGCGTCAAAAGCTGCTGATCACACAAAGCGAGTGAATCGCAGGGATTGAAAGTTTGGTGCTAAAAGTTCTGTCGATCTGACTGCTGAAATGGTTAATTATACTTTTACTCTGAGTACAATTTAAGCAAAGTAAAGATACTTTTACTCAATTACAATTTTTCAGTACTCTTTCCACCTCTGGAGTATCGTGTATGGAAGAGAATCAATGTATCCAATATTAGTGTCTTCTATGACGCTAGACGAA
>OMKY01198645.1:3565-14331 GCA_900302395.1 Bregmaceros cantori
GTAGTGCTTTGCTTACAGTTTCCACAGATTGCAAATTAACCATGTTTGACCAAGTTTTCATTTGCCTGGCGAGCCAGAAACAACAAATCGTCCACGCGATTAGAACGATCACTGGGTCTGGTAAAACCAGGGTTGAAAAACGTCTAAAAAAAGTGTCAATCAAATCGTGTTATCAGTCTCAGCGCAGTAGGTGGGACAGCAGCATTTTGTAACTAGCGTGTAACATTCTAATATATCCAGCAGTCAAATTAGGGCTGAAACGATTAGTCGATTAATCGATGACTAATCGATTATGAAATTAATCGACAACTAATGCAATAATCGTTAATCGCCAAGGAATTGAATCATTGTTGTTTTTCAGCAGTTTTTTGCTGACACCACCAACTACACAAATGTGATATTCCTTGATCATTTCTGAAAATCTCAAATATTATCAATATTATTGATAAACATGAATATGAACCAGCAAAATATTAGCATATCACTTATTTGTAATGTGTTTGTGCAGGGTAACTAAGTTATTTGATTTTGACATTTGTTTGCTAACCTAAACCAAAATTGACAACATTTCAAGTTGACAAGTTCCATTTATGTGTCCCTGAGAATATTTTGTTTTTTAAAAGGAAAAATATCTAACCGATTAATCGACTAATCATTTTAGTAATCGGCAACTAATCGACTATTAAAATAATCTTTAGTTGCAGCCCTAAGTCAAATTATGATTTTTTTTTTGTGCTGTACTTTATTCAGGGTGTGTGAACATGAATGACGACCACACCTTCATCTCTTAACAGCTGGCGTGCGATGCAGCTGGCTCTCACTTCTGCTCATAGTTTTACTTCTGAAATGAAATGCATGGTTCCTGGTCCCGCGTCTCTACAGACTAAAAATGAACGGGCTGGCAAAGTTGCGTGGTCCTAGAGTTGTCATATGATACGGTGTCTCTGCATGGTTTGGCCACCTGTATGGGAAGTGCATTACTACAAATTGCGATGAAGCTTATGGAACTTACCATGACCATAGCTGATCCCTCTTACACCCTGATCACAGCCAAAATACAGCTCGAATTAAGTGGACAAACACAAGGACCCATTGAGTCCTTGGCACGTAAGGGCTAAATCAAGACTGTTGTTGTCTGTTTAAAATCCCTTCTAGGCTTTTCTATCTTGTGGAAGTCTAGCCTGGTGAGCCAGAACCAACGAATCGTCCACACATCGCACATGATTAGAACGATCATTGCGTCTGGTAAAACCAGGGTCGAAAAACGTATAAAAGTGTCAATAAAATCGTGTTATCAGTCTCAGCGCAGTAGGTGGGACAAACGGCGCCCACGTTTCGATTGAAATAATTCGATTGGTCCGCCCGTATACGGGAGACGTGATTTGCCCAGAACCAATGTACCGTCTGGCGATGTGTGATGCGTGGACTTACATCCTGTATTCAGAATAGGAATTACTACCCTTGGGCAGGTGTTACAGGTTTCCAGTGAGAAAGAAGAATACATCTGTGTATGCTATTGTGTGAATTAGAGCTGCAACTGACTAATCGATTAATCGATTATTAAATTAATCGGCAACTAATTTGATAATCGATTAATCAACAGTTATTAATCGTTTCCTTGTTTGGTCACTCCTCTGCTTAAATGTGTTGAATGTCGTTCGACGTTTGCAATATCAACAACGTTTCAGGTTAATAATCGCTACAATTTTGTGCGCTGCAGTAGCTCAGCCTCAGTCGCTCAGTTATGAGTGAGTACACTGGGAAGCACACAAATGCTATATGTGTGGCACGCAGAAGCGTGGGTTCGCTGCTGCATGTTTCCTCCTCTTTCTTCTCATTTTTTTCCAGCCAATCCTGAATAAAGCTCCGCATGGGGCACAAAAAAAGACATTTGTTCCGAAAATACAAATGTTCTGATGTCAAGGAAAAAATGAACAGATTAATCAATTAATCACCAGAAAAGATGGACGATTAATCGATTATCAAAATAATCGTTAGTTTCAGCTCTAGTGTGAATGTGTTTCCCCGTCTTTTAAAAAAAGAAAATTATCGAATGCGCTTTTTAGATTAACTGAATGATTCTGTATATGAAACTTTGATTCTTCAGAAATCAAAATTGAATGGAACACGATTTCACAAATGATGATCAGAATCTTATTTGGCGAGTTGCCCTAAAAGTCTCCATCATGAAGGAAAGGCAGAGTGAATTCGTATTCCTCTCTTGTTAGCGCTCCAGCATCTAACGAGGCGCCAGCGCCGTCCTCCACAGTTTGACTGAGTGAATTTATTGAGCTTCAAACGTTGACACGTAATCAATAAATCTCCCTCGCCGCGCGCCCTCGTGTCTGCCGCCTGTCCACTCGATCGGTTGCTGTCAACCCAAAATGTTCGGTCAACAGTTTGATTTTGTGCCGTTTTCGTTATCCGCGCGCCACGACTGCTTGCAAGGCTTTTGCACTGGAAGCGCACCATGCGTTCAGATCGGATGCCACAGTGCGCCACAGATTTGCACAAAATGTTTATAATCTGTCACTTGTCCAAATGATATCCTCAACCAAGAGACTCGCCTTGTTGCGAGTCACTGGGCTAACTGCCAAAATCAAAGTTAGATTATTTTGTAAACAAAAAAAATAATCAGATTTTCTGTTAACTTAAGGTACTCTCAGTAGATCATTGTTGCGCTCGTTTGGTAATAAATTATATCAAAGATTGACATGGGATTAATTGTATCCATTGAAGGCCCAATGTTTTGTAGACACTCCAAACAAAAACATTGGAAATCTTTTCAATTGAAAAACAATAGAGTGCACTCACTTATAGTGCACTCAACAGCAACGGTCCGAGATTTCGGACACTAGAGTCGGCGCCGTCAAAATTATTATAAAATATAATTATAAAAAGTATAATTATAAAATTCAACAATCATCAGAAAAAGTCAAAAGTACTTACAGTCGGTCGCTATTGACTCCCGCCGCACCGTTTTTTAAAAAGTTTAGGTCATTTTTAAAACGTTTCGCACGTGAAATACAAAGTTTGGCGCCCTGTACACGGCAGTGTGCAACCGACATGACACTCACCCTCGTCACACTCCGAGTCCTCCAGACAGAAGGAAGCTTTGTGACCCTCGGCGACCTTGGTACCGTTCAAGCTGAACAGGTCGTAGTGGGTGAACACCTCCATGCTGTGGTAGTGTCTACTCAACACACAGAGGGATGACAGCTTGTAATATGTGGGCAATTTGCAACTTCCTAATGTAGAGTTGAACTGTTGAACTTAATGTTAGACACATTAACATGGTTTGCTTTTGCCATAGTTTCACTGACATTCATTAGTTTAGGGAGGAGCCAGAGACACTGGAGCTTAGGTGTCCCACATTAGGCAGTGGCCCACATTAGGACAATCCACCCTACAGTGAAATGTAGTGTTGAACAGTTGAACTTAATGTTAGACACATTACCATGGTTTGCTTTTGCCATAGTTTCACTGACATTCATTAGTTTAGGGAGGAGCCAGAGACACTGGAGATTAGTGTCCCACATTGAGCAATGGCCCACATTAGGACAATCTATCCTACATGGATTAGCTTACAAGTACAACTCTTCTGCATCTATACTGCTCCCACGATATCCGGTGGTAATATGTGGTATTGCTCCATTTTCACCTATCTCACTATGCAGGAGAAACGGATGAATACTGTCCCCATCTGTAGTTTCCGGACAGTACTAATGAACCCTTTAATGAATATTGTAACCAGGGCTTTGAACCGATATTTTTTCACAATCGGTTCGTTCCGAACAGAAACAGAAGTATAACGTTTCCGGTTATGAGTTCCACCAATAAATTGACGTTCCTGAACCGGTTAGAACAAAAAAATATAGTTCCTGGAACGGTTAATTTCGTTCCTGTCAGCTGTTTAATGCTGTGTAATATATGTCGGGGCCAACCCACAACGACTCGCTACAGAGACGCTGGTAGCGCTCTAGAGCCGGCGTCTCGTTGTGTGTGGGGGCGAACCCACAACAACAGAGAGTCCCGCAACGATTCCTACTTCACTGCTGCATCGTAGATTTTATAAATACTCTTGTTTTATTTCTGAAGTTATCCCAAAGAGCACTCCTTAGAGGAAAAAATAAAACCGGTATTAACCGGTTACCATTACCACCGGAAACAAACTGAATTTTGCAAAATTTCATGAGGAGCGGAAACTAAAACGAACGTTCCGGAACAGAAACGGAACATTATGAAATCCACAAAAACGGTTAAAAACTTTTTCTTTTGTTCTCTTATATTTAACATATCCTATGTCTGGGAGACTATTTCCAGTTGTGCATCCATCCAACTTTCACTGTCAGCCATCAAGCCCCATCCATCTGGGGCTCCATCTTGTGGACAGACGAGGAAGTGAATGTAATGGCGTTTTAAACCCGGTTTCACGTTATTACAGTTGCACTGAAGTTTGAACGTCCACCAAATATATTTTATGTAAACTATATCTAAACTTAACATTGCACAATAAGAGGAACTCTAAGAACAAACGAAATTTTTGCGCTCTGAACCGGTTCAGGACCAATATTTTTGTGGCAGAACGGTTCCGAGAACGAAAACGTTAAATATAGGCCTGCCTGAACCGCTCGGAACGTAACGTTTTAAAAATACATTTGTTTTTGTTTTGGTCCGCGTTGGCCAAGTGGTTATGGACACCGCACCTAACGCAACCTCATTCATGCTCGTGGCGCTGTCTACCGCAGCGTCCGCAGTGTCGCGAGTTCGACTCCGCTCGTCGACTTGTCTGCAATGTCTACCCCTCGATCTCTTCAAACCAGTTTCCCACTAATCCTATCCAATAAAGATGGAAAAACGGCGCTGACGCCGGAAAAAATAACTTATAAAAAAAAAAAATAAAAATAAAATAAAAATAAAAATGTTTTCGAACCCGGGCTACAAGTGCAGCTCGACCCACCTGTGACAGTCGTGCCACACCCAGGTGTGGCGCTCCTGTTTGGGCCTGAAGTCGGACAGTCCGTTGTTGTGGATCTGGGAGGAGAAGCGCAGCAGGCGGCGGTAGGCGTTGGCGGGCGTCTGGCTGGACTCGGACGCCAGGCAGTTCTCCTCGTAGGCGCACTGCAGCATGAACATGGGCCGGTCCTCCATGTACGTGGTCTGCTCCACCACCTGGGGGTTCAGCACCAGGTCTGGGGCCGCTGGGGAACAACATGTTTAGGTAGCTAAGTTGTATGTGTTACCTGTGACTAACAGGGTGGATTGCCCTAATGTGGGTCCTTTTTTGTGGGACAGTTACTTGCTTAATGACGGACAGTGAAATGTAGTGTTGAACAGTTGAACTGAATGTTAGACACATTACCATAGTTTACTTTTACCATAGTTTCACTGACATTCATTAGTTCAGGGAGGAGCCAGAGCCACTGGAGCTTAGGTGTCCCACATTAGGCAGTGTCCCACATTAGGACAGTCCACCCTACAGTGAAATGTAGTGTTGAACAGTTGTAGTTCAGGGAGGAGCCAGAGCCACTGGAGCTTAGGTGTCCCACATTAGGACAATCCACCCTACTACATCCGAACACAAGCCTTACTCTCGGAGCAGGACACGCCGGCTGCATTGCGGCCCCCGCCCTTGGGGCAGGAGAGGTGGTCTCCGTGGTGGAGACAGTGGGACAGAGACATCTCCGTGCCCGAACACCGGACCCCACTCATCACCACCTTGTCAGCGCTCACGTCGCCCGGCCAGTACCAGGTCTCCTGGATGGGGCGGAGAGGGGTGTTGGGGGGAGATCTTGTAATATGCGGGCGTTTCATCTCCGTGACATGTGTCATTTCCAGCAGCAATGCCCCGGACCTTTGCCCACCCGTCCCACCTAGAGTCTCACCCAGGGCATGAAAACAAAATTATTTCGTTCTGACCGGTTCAGCTAGGCCTACCTTTAACGTTTTCGTTCTCAGAACCGTTCCGCCACCAAAATATCAGCCCTGAACCGGTTTGGAATGCAAAAATTTCGTTTGTTCTTAAAGTTCCTAATTTTGTGAAATATTACGTTTTTTATATAGTTTATACAAAATATATTTGGACTTTCAAACTTCAGTGGAACTCTATTAACGTGAAAACCGGGTTTAAAACACTGTTACATTCACTTCCTCGTCTGTCCACAAGATGGAGCCCCAGATGCATGGGGCTTGATGACTGACAGTGAAAGTGGACGGAAATAGTCTCCCAGACATAGGTCATGTTGAAATATATAGAGAACGTTTTTAACCGGTTTTGTGGATTTCATAATGTTCCGTTTCTGTTCCGGAACGGTTGAAGAAATCTTTTTTCGTTTTCCGTTCCCGCTTCTCGTAAAATTCGGTTCAGAGCCCTGGTCTCAGAGCCCGGGTCTCACCTGTAAGGCGCTGCTGGCGTAGCCCAGTCCCAGCTGTCTGCAGACCACCATGGCCTCCATGGTGCCCCAGCTGTCTCCACACACCGTGCCCCACACCAGTGACCCGTTCCTCTCCGCCAGCACCTCCACCCGACCCTCGAACGGGCTCCGGCCGCCGCGCAGACGCAGCTGAGGAGCAACACGAGGGGAATGGTCGTCAGAACAACAAAAGCTTCATCAAATGGTGACTGTATTGTTCCCACGTGCAGGACCACATTTGGACAGACGGCCTTCTCCATCAAGGGGCCAAATCTTTGGAACTCTGTACCAACGGAGCTAGAACTAGAGACAGATAGCAATGTGTTTCAGAGAGGACTGAAATCATGGCTGAAATCAAATCAACGTTGTACACATGAACAATAGTTGTGTCCTAATGCCTTGAAGGATCATGTTTGGGTTGTAAAAAATCTTGTTTATCGATAATGGTGTATATTTGTATTTCCTTTTAGTATTGAATGGTGTTTTAGTATTGATTGTTGATAATGTTTTAATTTATAATGTCATCTCGGTAGCGCCTCCTGTGGACAGGTGTTGAAAATTAGCACTTGTGCTATAAACACTGATGCAGTGCATATGGTCTGTCCAGTGTGTCGTGCAATGTCCATACCAAATAAATAAAAACCAAACCAAACTGTGGCTGTAGATCAGTTGGTAGAGCTGCCGTTCCAACGACCCCTTGAAGAGCGAATGACCCCATACAGTGCACTATATGGGGCACGAGCGTTTGAATACCCCATGTACCGTATAGAGTGCACTCAAAGTATCCCACAATGCACCACGAAAAGTAGTGAGCGTTGATGTACCCCTAGACCAAGCAATATAGCATTGCGAGACGCATTAAAAATAACTTAACCTGGGGGTCCGCGTTGGCCGAGTGGTTATGGACACCGCACCTAACGCGACCCCATTCGTGTTAGTGGCGCTGCGTCTACCGCAGCGTCTGCAGTGACGCGAGTTCGACTCCGCTCGTCGACTTGTCTGCAATGTCTACCCCCCGATCTCTTCAACCCAGTTTCCGACTAATCCTGTCCAATAAAGATGGAAAAACGGCGCTGACGTCGGAAAAAATAACTTTAAAAAAAAAAACATGGCAAATATATATATAACAGCCATCACACATGATGCTGCCGGGGGAGACATACCCTCTCCTGGAAACCCATCTCAGGGACGTTGCAGCGCACAGCGGCGTCTTCTTCGTGACTGCAGTCCACAGAGTCCTTGTTGAACGAGCACTCGGTGATCGACTTCTCGAAGCCCGAGCACTGCACCTCGTTCATGTGCACCGGGCCCATGCCTGGTGGACAGACGGGCACGATGAGAGAGACCAACGGGTCAGGATCAGGTTCATTTTGTCACTTACATGCACGCAACATATGGCATACATGGAATTTAAATTCATACAAGTAGACACTACAGTGAGCAAGTAATAATTTGTTTCCGTCAACGCTAATAAAGCTTGAAAAAAAAAAAAACAGCTTGAATGGGCTGGAAAAAAAACATTAAAAATAAAAAAAGTTACGCACAGATCTGGGTGAAATGTTGTATGGTTGTTGGAAATTACATACTGAACAAGTGATTCAATTTTGGTGCATTTCTGTAGCCGATAAGTAACATCATAGTTTAACAACTGTTATGAGCTTACAAACTGTGATGTTGGCACAGGTTTGCACTCTCCGAGTCCTTCTAGTTGATGTATCTGTTGTGGCGAGCAGCTAAATGGCGGAACGTCGCCTTCCAGCAGCTCACAACAACACATGTTTACTTTGGCATTAATGTATCATTGTGGTTCCGGTGTCCTGGTCCTCACCTTGGCCCAGACGACCCCCAGAGAGCGACTCCTTGGCGGTACCGAAGCCCATCTCTCTGCACACGACAGAGGCGGCTTGGAGACCCCAGTGGTCGTCACAGATGGTGCCCCACTCGCCGTTCTTCAACACCTCCACGCGCCCCTCGCCCACAATCGCTCCGCCCTTGAGACGCACCAGGGGTTGCTAGAGGAGAAGTAACAGAGATTAGGCTGGGTTCGCCCCCCGACTCTTCATCCCAGTTTCCGATTTAATCCTGTCACTATCTCTCTCAATAAAGAATGGAAAACGGCGCTTGCACCCAAAAAATAACGTTAAAAAAAAAGAGTAGAGTTGCAACGGATCAAGAGGATCGTTCTTCGGATCAGGATGAACGGAGAACAGATTTTTCGGATCATCACAAAAAAAGACAACATTTTTGCTCCCGATCCGATCCGGATCCTTTCATTTTAAGGATCGGCCGATCCCAATTTCCGGTACCGAGTCCCGATCCCAGATACAGAGTCCCGATACAGAGTTCTGATCCTGCAAAAAATGGTAGTACCCAACCTATTTGGCACAATTGTCAATTTCAATAATAGTAAATAGTAAATAAACATTTGGCTGCCCGACTCATTTACCGATCCTGATCGGGACAAAATCACGAGTCTCGATCCTTGTACTTTAAGTACACAAGGATAATATCTGTTTTTAACATAAATAAAACCAACTTTTTTCAAATGTATGAATATTCCATTAAAATATGTTTTGCCCACAAAAACATGTTCTATCTGATTTGCTTGATTAATTGAGTGGAAGTTTGGCAGAGTACTGACTTGACTGAAATATCCAGTAACTACAGCCATCAAACCAAACCATAAAGAGAATAAACAGAGCCTCCAAGAGAACACTGGATCCACAGGTCACTGGTGAAATATGAGAGTAGGAACTATTCCACTCAGCAAGACCGTTTCCTTTGCTCCAAATGACAGCCGTTGGCCGCATCGGAACAGGTCTGCGTGTCTGTGTGTTTATGGTCGCAGCGCGCGCACACACATTTTTACCGCTCAGGGGGTGAGTGTGTGTGTGTGTTGTGTTTAATATTTCCCCCGGGGCATCCAGCAAATGCGACAAGCATCTCAACAAGAGCCAGAGAGGGATTAAGAGACCAGCCTCGCTGAATGCAGAGGCCCAGTGTCTCTCAAAAGACCCGCCTTACTGAACGCAAAGGCATCCTTGTCTCAATCCCTGCGTCCGCTGAGACGGTGTTTGCAACGGGCCGACGACTGTCTAAACCAATACCTCTGAGTTTTGGAGGGGGGGCCGAGACTCACCAAATCTTCATTAGACCCCAGCAGCGGGACCTCAGACAACCACAGCAACACCTTAACACCCACCGTGAGACCAGATAAACAACATGTCCGCCTCTATGCATGAACGTTCCTATGACAGATTTTGTGCATGATTTTTCAGAGTTCCAAACACGGCGCCTGATGTAGTCACGCCGTGACTACATCATCAGCGGTTTTCCAGAACGGGGTGTGTAAGGAAGATGTGTGTGTGTGGTAACGCAGGTGCCACAGCCCTATTAGCTAGTGGCGAGCTTAACGGGCGTGACGCTCTGTGCTAACATCAATCCAGGTGGACTTTTAAAAATGGTTTTCCCAGGGTGGTCACTGATCCACTAAAACGTTCCTCTCCGGAGAGTCTCGTGGTGTTTTCGTTGCGGGAACTCACTACGGTGGTCTGAATCTTTATGACCCCCCACCCATTGGTCCACTACGGGGGAGTGTATGCTGTAGGGAGGCCCGGTGGAAAACATCTCGCTGGGGTCGGACCGAGCCAAGAACAGCATGGATACAGATCTTCCAGATCTGAAGCCAATAGAAGTTCTGTTGACACGTCTGCCGTTCAGATGCCAGACTTCCTGCTGCTGGTCAGATAAGGCTTGTTCACTGCATACGTTAAAAGGGACGCCACTGAACATACATACTGAAATATATTCTTCCCTGATGTTAGCCGAGTTGATAGATATCTGTCCAACTTCCGTGCGTCCACTCACATAGCGGTACTGTTAGCAAGACTTAAGGCCCATTCATACTTTCATACCCATTCATACTTTCATACCCATTCATACTTTCATACCCATTCATACTTTCATACCCATTCTTACTTTCATACCCATTCATACTTTCATACCCATTCATACTTTCATACCCATTCATACTTTCATACCCATTCATACTTTCATACCCATTCATACTTTCATACCCATTCATACTTTCATACCCATTCTACCCATTCATACTTTCATACCCATTCATACTTTCATACCCATTCTTACTTTCATACCCATTCATACTTTCATACCCATTCTACCCATTCATACTTTCATACCCATTCATACTTTCATACCCATTCATACTTTCATACCCATTCTTACTTTCATACCCATTCTTACTTTCATACCCATTCATACTTTCATACCCATTCTACCCATTCATACTTTCATACCCATTCATACTTTCATACCCATTCATACTTTCAT
>OMKY01198657.1:0-12605 GCA_900302395.1 Bregmaceros cantori
AGCAGTCTCGGCTCACAATCAGTAGGATCGGTAGTAATACAGCAGACTAGTAAATTATGTTCATTCAGCAGTCTCAGCTCACAGTCAGTAGGATGGGTAGTAATACAGCATACTAGTAAATTATGTTCATTCAGCAGTTTCAGCTCACAGTCAGTAGGATGGGTAGTAATACAGCATACTAGTAAATTATGTTCATTCAGCAGTCTCAGCTTACAGTCAGTAGGATCGGTAGTAATGCAGCAGACTAGTAAATTATGTTCATTCAGCAGTCTCAGCTAACAGTCAATAGAAATGGAAGTAATACAGCAGACTAATAAAATTAAGTTCCTGCTCCTGCTGAGGCAACAAAATGCAGAGATACAAGCTACTACCTGAGGACAGGTGATGAGGGATACAAGGCGGTCAAGCTCAGTGCTGAAGGTATGGTCCTCTGAAGCCCATGGCTGTAGTGCAAAGCCTCCAACCTACACACACACACACACCCACATACACACACAATACATGAAACGCAATAAATCAGCTATGGATGAAGGAATTTATTTCAAATTAGAGGTATGCAGTCAGTGCCGAGTCTGCCAACTGTCTGCGAAACACGCTAGAAGCATCAATAAATTATTCTTGACCCATACTAGCAGTAGTATTTCTTGTACTGCGTACAAGAGCTGCATGGACTAGCTGGCACGAGGGATAGAAAAAGACGATTCCCCTTGGAATCTTCCAGAATGAGTGTGCACTATATGGGGCGGACGCCATATTATAGAAATCTATACCCTGTATAGAAAAGTAGTCAATATACCCTGGCCTAGACCATTGCGAGACACATTGAAAATGACCTAAACTCCTCCTTAACGATGTTCCTAACAAACAACTTATTTCTGAACTAATTTTTATGACTTCACTAGTTCACTATTAAATGTTTCAAAATACTAGCTTTCAACAACCTTTTTATTTAGACAAAGTAAATAAGCAGACTGCAGTACATTTTTCAACCACCGGATAGCAGCAAATAGCTAATAACATGGCCCCCACAAACACCGTCTCTTCTTCATCTCTTCATTTCCAGCTCTCTGTCTCAGTAGTCTTTCATCCGCCTCTCTTGTTGTTAATTTCGTCCTATCCTTTTTTCAAACCCTAATTGCAAACAATTACGTCGAAGTGTTCGAAGTAAAATATTAGATGGGTGAATGATCATTTGGGTGAATTGAATCACAATACATTGTTCACGTAATGCTACATAACTATTTGTTTCTTGTTATTGGGGTATGGTGAAATGTTATTGATGAAAGACAATGGATGCATTAAAATATAGAAAAAAATAACATGCACTTTTAAAAATGTAAAATAAGTTCATAAATATTTTAAACGAGACAGATCATTTGTTAAATTAACACAAGTCGTTACATATTACAAAAATATTCCACATCATCTAGATTTCCTCTTCTTTCATCTAAATGTAACATCCTGAGTGTATCAAAGTGAGTGCATCAAAGTGCCGGTCTGAGCATGTGAATTTTGTTTTAACTTCAGGGAATTCTGTGGTCGGCGCCCTGTTTACACGCGTACACACAGACTGGAACCCCGGAGGCGCTCGGACACCCGCGCACGGCACACGCATTCCTGTCATAGCAGTGCGGCCTGTCCTGACCTCCTCGACCACTCAAACACTGAAGATGCTTTCAGACGTTGGGTCTCTTCAAGTCTTCAAGGTAAAGCTGCCCTGGTCCACTGCACTGGTCCCTTGTTTATAGTTCATGTTTCCACATCTGACTGACTGGCCCAAATGGACAGCCGCTGTGTGTTTAGTATCGTTACTTTTATTGACATTAAAATGTAATCCGTGGGGGGCATGGTTAGAGATTGCGTCCCCCAAGCCACAGGCCGAGCAGCGCTGCGGGCCCTAATCCCCTCTCCGGCTTTTATGCAATGCCCCCCCCCCTCCGACTCTTCATCCCAGTTTCCGATTTAATCATGCCACTATCTCTCTCAATAAAGAATGAAAAACGGTGCTTGCGGCCTAAAAATAACTAAAAAAATGTATCCGTTACGTTAGTGGATTACGCATGTAAAGAGTTAGATTACTTTCCGTTACTGCTAAAATAAAACCCAATTAAGAATAGCATTCATACCTGTTTTACAATAAAACTCAAAAGTGTATACAGCACCAAACATCCGCCGGATCCAGCAGCAGCAGAAGACCACCACCACGAGACAAACACACACCAAAACGTATAATAGCCGTATGATCAAGGGGGCATTTTTAGGAAATATAGCCATAGTCATGACTAATGAGTAACGGATCTCTAACACGTTACATCCGTTATTATAACAGATTACACCCAAGTCTGGTGCCGACTAGACCAGCCTCGTGCCGTCTCATACTCCAGCACCGTCTATTTTACACACAGTGCGCTGGAACCACGACCGATTGAATAACCCCTGATGCACAGCTCATACATACACGTTACCCACACACCCAACAATGACATAAAACATCTGTTGACCCCTCACCCCTGCCCCCCCCTATCGTTTCCCTTGAGGCTACCTGTCCTCCCATTCCCCACAAAGAATGAATGGGTCAGCTCAGTCAGTGAGTTAGTCGGTGGGTGAGTTAGTTAGTTAGCAAGTTAGTTGGTGAGTCAGTGAATAAGTTAGTCAGTTAGTTAGTAAGGCAGTGAGTTAGTAAGTTAATTAGTCAGTGAGTAAGATAGTTAGTCAGTGAGTAAGTTAGTCAGTTAGTTCACCTAAAATACGGGAGGAGCTCATGAACTATCGTTCTGTGAACATTTTCGGGTACAACCCTAGCAGTTGAAGAACACAAACTTGGAACCATGTACCTTGTGAGTTGGCATTTCATTCTCATCTTCGTACTCGCGGCGTTGCCACTCCACGACCTGCGTCTCTCCTCCATCCCGAGCGGAGCGCCCCGGCGCTCCCCAGCTGTGTCCAGGTGTCGGTGCAGCGGCTCCTCGTCCAGTTCCCTTCTGCGGCTCGATGCTGATCACAGAGTAGACAACTTCTCCGGGCCCGGGTTCGCCAGTAGCGTCTCTTGGGAGCCGGAGACCCACCAGTAGCTGCAGCGCGACCAGGGCCGGTAGAGCAAGGAGCCAGGCGGCGCGGCGCGCCAGCTGCGCTCGCATTCCTCCGGTGCTCTGCGCCGGTCCTGCAGGACCCCCCGCCCCGTGGAGAAGTCTCCTACACCCACTTCCACCCCACCAACACAGGCACCCTGCAGGCTGTAACCACCCCCAACCCCCCACCAACAATGTAACGTGTGTAACAGCGACTCACATCGTCAGTGAGTCACTTGCAGAGTACATACAATTGTCAGTCTTTCATTGACATAATTGTTAAGAAATTAACACACGTGTTTTTCCGTCAACGCATGCGAGTTGAACCAATGTTCTACATGAAATATACCAAAAAAAGATAATAATATAATAAATAATCCATAATTATGTTATACTTACGTACTCCATTCATTCATTCACATTCATTAATTCGTAAATTCAATTATCAGGCACAACATGCATCCGTAGAGTACTCCGGCTAAACATAACAAAAAAAAACTAATAAAAGCAGCAATCATTTCGTTGCTCTGATTTCCTTGTATGTTTTGCGAGCCTGCAGGGGTCAGATCAGACTTGACGCAGCGCATTCCAGTCCCAGTCTGTGGTCGCGTTGATACAATAGAGCCTTCTTGATGCTAATGCGCCGTGTGTCTGTGTACCGGTTGGAGTTAAAGCGATAGTATGTGAGTTTTTCCTCAAGTTTTGGATACTGAATTCCGTCTGGATTCTGATTTCAACGAATACTATGCCAGACGTCGATGTATGCTACTCCTTGCTAGCGTAGGAGGTTATGTCTTTTCAATCAAGGCCGAATGATAAATCGCAATAGGTGATAAACCGTGGTGGGAATGTCGCGGGGAGGCGCACCGTGGTTTATCCAAAAACTGCAACGGAAAGGCCTTTTTTTGCGTCATTATTGCACTTTAAATGTAAAAGTCTTGTCTTCGTCCGCTCACTGTTGTGAAAGAGAAAGTAGTGCATTTTGACGTCTGGTCGGCCTACACACACATTGAGCCCGCAGCTTAACGTGCCTCTTCATCTTGTTAGTGAATACAAATAATGGGGTTTGAAAAAATACAGTTCAGTTAAAATATACATTTTGTAGCTAACCACCCCCTCATGAACAAAACAAAAATCACAACTACAACACTGCAATATATCACAATGGTGGGAAAAACACTAAATAATAATACAATAAATAAACTATAGTCCATCTCAATAACATTTTAAAATATGTAATCTAAAGTGCAGTTACAGGTCCGCGTGGGCCGAGTGGTTATGGACACCGCACCTAACGCGACCCCATTCATGTTAGTGGCGCTGTGTCTATCGCAGCGTCGTGAGTTCGACTACGCTCGTCGACTACGCTCGTCGACTACGCTCGTCGACTTGTCTGCAATGTCTACCCCCGATCTCTTCAACCCAGTTTCCGACTAATCCTATCCAATAAAGATGGAAAAAATGACTTTCCCAACCTTGTATATTTATCTATAAATAATGTAACCAATTTCCCTGTACAAAGGGAGTTTTTTTTTTATCTTCATACACAGACACAGCGCCGGCAGGGGCTTTGAAAGTCATTGTGGCATATTTGTGAGACACTGATTAACCACAGGCCGGTTAAAGACAACCTTGCCGCGCCTTGTACTGCAACAAGCATTCACACGTACTGTATGTTTAGCAGGTCATGAACGGTGGTCTGTCAACTCATCAGGTTTGGCTCCGTCAGCTTCAGAGACACTCACAGGGGTCGACCCAGAGATAAGAGTTTTGAGTGATTGGCTGTGTCCGAAATCGCTCCGTACCCCCTGCTCCCTGAACAGTGCACTCAACAGCAACGACCGGGATTTCGAACAGTAGAGTCAGCGCTGTCAAAATTAGTACTTAAACTATTAAAAGTACTTGAACTATTTGGTCGGTTGCTCGACTCCCGCCGTGCCATGTTTGACTTGCAATGCATTATGGGTTATATTGCTTGGTCTAGGGTACATCGATGCTCACTACTTTTCGCGGTGGATTGTGGGTGACTTTGAGTGCACCTTATAAACGAGTTTATAAGGTGAAATACAGGGGGCGTGGTTACATATTCTTCTGGACCAATGGTATGGCTGCTTCTACTGGTAATTCCAACCTAAATGAGTAAATGAAGCGGGTTGCGCCGATTATTGAATCATGCATTTGTGCGTCACAGATCCGCATGAGAGCATTTGGGTCTGGAATATCAGAGTGAAAGTTACCATCATTTTAAAATAATGCGGTAGTTGTGTGTTCCCACTGATAAGACCTGTTGAAAAATAGCCAAATTCATGACAAAATAAATGGCACCGGAAGTGAAGAGCATATACGGGGGTAGTTCAGGAAGTAACCCGGAAACGGGCCAAAAACTCTATAGGGTACATGGAGTATGATGACGATGATAGGTATCAGTGTACAGACACAATTTAATCATTTATTTTAGCAACATGTCGATCTGTTCTGTCACAATATTGCTCCACGACGATTGCTTTTCATATGAATCTCATGATTTTTTTGGAATGTTGTTGGAAAGCACACTGAAATGGAGCCATAGGTCGCTGACCCCTGACAGGTTGAAGCTGAAGGCAAAGAATGGATTGAAAAGAGGGAGTTTCCCCAAGACTATCTATATCACACCCTCACCCAGATCAGGTCACCCAGAAACTTTACAAGTTGTATGTCCATTACTTTCTTACCAAAAGACTTTGCTTATACTAAAGAAATCAATGAAATAAATAGGCACGGTGGTGTATGCATGCATGTCATGTTCAAATAGCAGGGACCAATGTCATCATTAGAAGTACAGCCAGTACTAATTTGAATTCTTGGAGGTAAATCAAATTTGTAAAGATGGGATGACAACCAAGCAAACAGGGCATGCAGCATAAAATCGGCCAGTCCACACCAATGCAATGGCAGGCAGTTGTATTGGTGAGCACTGGCCAGTGGCCATTAGAATCTGTTCTACATTACAGCAGTTAAGATCATATAGGCTGGTTGGAGCTGAATTATTACCTGTGCCGGGGCGGAGCAGGTTATGTTTTTGGTCGCCTTGGTTTGTCCCCTGGATAATTGAAAAAGTTGAGTAACATAAAAAGTAACATAAAAGTCATACTTCATTACTATTAACGGGTGTACGATCCCCGTTCTCCGCCATCATGCATGGCTGCGTCTCCCGCACCTGCGCCTAGCAATGTGCGATGCATGGACAATGCGTTGGTTGTGGTTCGCCAGGCTGCTACTCTACGAGCACTTGCATTGATAATGGGTTGCCACACATACTGCTGCCACTAAAAGTTAAAGTTAAATTATGTTATCACATATTATTTTACTACGCCTGTTTGTATGCATTTTTATTCACCCCCTAAAAATGATTTTCACTTTGCCTCATGGAGTCAGCATTCAGTACCACAAAATAATGGATGAGAGAGCACAAGGGAGTTACATTTACTTTTTGTTGCAGGTGTGTGTGTGTGTGAAGTTGTGTAAGTTGGGACCTGGCTGTTGGCGCCACCTTCCCATCTAGTATCTATCTGCCTTATCTATTTACAGATTAATCAATAACACATGGTTTCCGTGGCAGTTCCTGCACCTGGCCATAGGAGGTGCTAAACACACTGAAAAATCCACAAAAAAGTTAAAATAAACATAGAGTGGTTGGAGTAATTAGTAGATCACCCTCTCTTGGAGTTACCCAACTCTCTCTACCACTCTCTCACTCTCTCCGTTTCTCCCCCTCTCCCTTACGTGAGCATCCATTTCTAGAGATGGCAAGTACCAAAGTACAAATGCTCAAGTACTGTAGTGAAGTAAATTATTCAAATAACTAGCATATTTATCTGAAGACATTCTACTTGTCCTCAGTACATTTTCCAAACGAATATCAGTACTTTCCGCTGCTTATTTTCCAAAAACAGACATATTACTTTTTATAATCTATTGTTTGTGCAACAACAGCAATCGACAAGAACTATTAACATTAGATAATGCAGCCTAATGTAAACACCACCGCACGCATGTGGCATTTTGTACAATATGTATCTTTACACTAACACGACAAGATAAGAATGATTATTTCCCAACATAAGGGGCTAAATTCTTTTTACATGTGAAAATACTGTACTTTTTATGTTGACTTCAGAAGATGTTCAGATCAGTACTTTGTAATCTTAAGTTCTTTTTGTGCAAATGTATTTTACTCAAGTAAGAAATATGGGTACTTTTGCCATCTGTGTCCATTCAACTCTCTACATGACACGCCTCCTAAAGTATCATGCTCTTTCGGCAACCCTCGCTCAATGCTTCCCTTTCCCCATTTCTCCTGCTCCTCATGTCAGGGATCCAGGCAGAAATGAGAAAACGGAAATTTAAAAAATCAGGTGTGCCCAAAATGTGAGATTGTAAGCTGATATATTGTCTGTACTGCGCATAGACTGTATATAAGTAGACGCAGCGTGCGTGACGTCATCAGTTAGCAACGATCTTTAAATAGGTTAAAACCAGAGATGTGACCAAAGATGTGACCAAGTCCCAAGTCAAGTCAAGTCCCAAGTCAACTCCAAGTCAAGTCATCATTAACATGCTGTCATTTTAGTTCCAGAATCTGATTTTAATAAAGTCAAAAGCAAGCAATAGTCTTATTTTTATAATAGCATCGTTTGATTTTTTGCTACTTTATTAAAATCAGATTCTGGAGCTAAAATGACAGCATGTTAATGATGACTTGACTTGGAGTTGACTTGGGACTTGACTTGCCCAAGAATGACTTGAGACTTGGGACTTGAAAGAGGGACTTGGTCAAAATCTCTGGTTAAAACAGGCTACTAAGATTGGAATATTTGTATTAGAAAACACCATAGGGTGCGATTTCCGGAGGCCTCCCCCCATACCAACCCGGAAGTCGGCACAGACATCAAAACGAACGCAGTGTCCATTTTTATATGCCGTCTATGGTACTGGGTTACATTGGTGCTGTCTCATTTGATGGGGTGGGCCTAGTAGTGCCAGGCCCACCCCTGCCTACATCACTGATGTTCACATGTATATCAGCCTGGCGACGAATCGCCCACGCCCACATCATCTATACAAAACTCCGCCCACGTCTCGATATAATTCGATTGGTCAGCCCGTATACGGGCGACGTCTGCCTGATTCTCCCAGACTCAATGTACAGCCTAGCGATGTGCAATGTGTGGATGATGCGTTGGTTCTGGCTCGCCAGGCTAGTATACGTCTACGCCGCTCAGTTTTTATTTTTTCTCCACGTCTCCAAACTTTGTGTCTCCTTGAAATTTAAAAACTTCCTCTAACCTCGCAGCGCTCTTCTCCTACTGATAATCCATTGCTTGCTTTTGTTTTGTTTTTTTTCTCTCCTCCCTCTATCCTATCGACATCACTCCTCCACTCAACATCTCTGCCTCTCTCTCTCTCACTCCCTCGCTCCTGTTTTTCTATCTCTCCCTCTTTACCTCTCCTGTTTCTATCTCGTGTAACTCCCTATCGAGCAGTGTCCTTGACTGAACTGTTGTTCTAGACTGTTTGGGCAAAGTCTACTTTGCACACAACACAAAGACACATGCACAAAAACACACACATGCACAAAAACACACACCAAGTCTCACTTATAAAGAGATACAGGAGCACACAGCCACACCCATCCAAAGGCTCCCCGCTTAATCACAGATATAATATTCACATTCTCCATCAATCTATTTACTGCCCATGCTCAGATGTTTGCACTAAATCTTGTGAGAAATCCACCGGCTCGGTTAATTATTGAAGAAGCGCATGAAAGCGTCTGAGAAACACTGGCAAATTGACACTTTGAGTCAATTTCAAGTCAACATTGAGTCATAGCGTCCACAACACCAAAGAATGAGGATCCGTCAGTTGTTGTGATCTAATCTTGATTACAGTGCTACACACACACACAACCACCCACACACACACACACACAGAGGGAACCCAAAAATGCCATGTTGAAAAAAAACATTGCAGAATGTGTGGCATTGCAGAGATTTTAAATAATTTTCCAATTGGGATCAATAAACTATTTGAATTCTGATCAAGTCTTTAGCTGCCTGGTAAACATTACTAAGAGTAATCATAGCATGTCCTCGTTAAGTCTGTGGTGCAGACGGTCGGCTGGTCTTATTGTATACATGCAGCACGGACGTGACGCCAATATGATTGGCCAACAACAAAGAAAGAGAAACATTGATGATGTTTGCATCCTGGTTTGGTGATTGGAGAAAAGGTAAGGTGATCTTTGATGTTTGGAAAATGGGTACAGCAGTCAGAATTAAAGTCCTTTTTAGAATAAAAAAAAACAACTAAATGTTATTTATATATTTATATAAGTATTGCATTTAGACATACATTGTCGAGAATATCTGGTAAAACAAAAACCAGAGAATCAAATTTACGTAAAAACTAGTGTGCAAATCATAATTAAATAATCTGTGTTAATTTCGTACAGACCACTTGTATATAATGCAATAATTGTAAACAATAGGGCTTGGTATGGTGACGTCACAGCTTGGGGCGGCAGACATTTTGAGAGTTGCACATACGGTTAAAGTGGTATATGTTACCACGTCACGTCCATTTTATTGGGGTAGATATGAAAGCAAATGAACTGAAGCAATGCTATCAATCTCATATCATCATCCGCTCATCATACGCTGGCTGCCCGTTCGTCTGACCGCGATGCAACTCACAAGCCGCATACTAGACAACTACAACTGATGGAACAAAATCACAAAAGACAAAATAATACACTTCAGACACTATTACCAATGGCAAGAAGAGAGAATGTGTATTTAAATTGGCACCTCATCATCATCATCAGATATACATATACATGATATGTAACAGACAGATATACAGGAGAATTATCATCAACACAACGTCACCGCACGACACGAGACCACAGAAATTATAAACAGAGCGACAGAATTAGAGGACGGGCAGGGAGAGCGAAAGAGGTGGTAGAGATGAAGAGAGAGAGAGAGAGATGGGAAGTGGGATGCACTGCCCGCGAAAGACAAATAAAACAAATGATCTTCAGAGAGAGCGACAGCATGGAAAGCAACCAGATTGATTGGGAGAGAGAGTTAAGGAGTGAGAGAATACTGCAGGCCACTCCGCTCCCGCCGAACCTGCGCGCCACACAAGAAAACAGACACGCGCGCTCACGCACACACACAGTTAACAATACGAGTCTCTCTGGGAAAGGGGTGGTTCGGTTCTCTGTGTAGCACACTCTCACACTGCAACACGTTGCAACACCACGTAGCAAGCCGTTTCAACGCCGGTCAGCAGGTTCATCCGAGGGCTGCAGCCGCCAACCCACTAATCGCTGACGCTGAAGTTAAGTTGTCGATCATTGAAACGATTAGTCGACTATTCAGATATACGATATCAATTACATTAATCAGACTATCAATTAGATATTTGTCCTACAAAAAAAAGCGTCAAAATGTTTTTATACGCTACTATTTCCCAATTGGGATCAATAAACTATTCTAATCCTGATTAACTCTTGGGTCAGCAACTACATATTGATGTTGTCAGAATCCACGGCTATCTGGTAAACATTACTAAGAGTAATCATTGCATGACCTTGTTAAGTCTGTGGTGCAGACTGTCAGCTGGTGTTATTGTAACATGTAGCACGGATGGGTTTGACAGAGTCAGAGTTTCCATGAGTGTTTGTAGTGTTAAAATGACGGAATATTTTCAATTGTATTCTATTTACACTGACACTTGCAACGGCAATTGTTTAATTTGATGAGAAAAATGTTATATTTATATGTGTCGTCTCCATTCTATTGTTGATATAAAAATACATATTCAATACATTCAAAATGAAGACTGGCCTCACACAGTTGAAAGGTATTTCAACTTTGCTATGGTTTTGAGGAATACGTTAATTATTTTATTAGCATACGTTAATGATATTATTAGCACTTTGTTGAAGTGCACAAGGTGCTGTTTCAAAAAGTGTCAAAATGAAGTGTGCCACAAGGACCCAGATGGTGCACTACGAATGGCCAGAATTCAAAGTGCACGACGATGGACACTTCGTGCACTCCTTGGACGCCATTTTGACTATGTAGCAGAAGGGGCGGGGCTACACCGGCATAATGTTTCAAAACAAAGAACGGTGGCAGAAGACGCAGGCACTGTTGTGACGGTTTCAACAGCGTATAAATGTGAGTTTTCATTCACACTTCTCTGCTGGAAATTCACACACTTTTCATGGAGTGTGTAGTGTACAGTGGAGTGGACTTTGTATTGATATGGCTGTGTTCCAATTCACAAAGAATGTTACAAGAGTAATTGACTTCCTTCTGCTGCCTTTGTGCACGAAATTTAAATAAATTATCTTCTTAATGAACTACAACCACACAACAGACCGGCTGTTTGGAGATCAACCCAAGGCTGATATATTGGACATAGAAAGGAATTAATTTGGGTTCTATCCATTTTATCATTGTTACTTTAGAAATAAATAGGGCTCGTGCATGGTGACGTCACGGCTTGGGGGCGGCAGACATTTTTGGGGTTGCGTCGCGGTCAGACGAACAGTCATGGAGCGACATTTGCATACAATTGACAGTTTAAAAGTTTCAATCAAACATTGATTTATCCATGGCAGTAGGCTGCCATCTGCTGCCTCATATTTACCACAATACAATGGACAAGACGTGGTAAGGTATACCACTTCACTCCCAAAATGTCT
The DNA here is from genome assembly GCA_900302395.1 of Bregmaceros cantori. NCBI lineage: Eukaryota > Metazoa > Chordata > Actinopteri > Gadiformes > Bregmacerotidae > Bregmaceros > Bregmaceros cantori. Next base: position 11,830 of record OMKY01198657.1, read on the forward strand.
GCTGCGCCCAAGCCGCGACGTCACCATGCCCAACTCTCTGTCTCCTCCAAATCTCTCTATCCTCTCCTTGCAGTGAACTACACATTCAAGCAACTTCTTTGATTTAATAATAATTGCATTTTCAAACTAATAAATTTGATTATATTGGTGATAGATTATTTTTTTGATCCATTTTAGCCCCAAACGTGGATATTACAAATTTTCTAACCATTTATTTATTTATAAGCAAAAAAATAAACATTTATCATAGTTTCATATATAATGATTGACTCCCCTTTAAGGATGGGGGATATATTCTCATATCACAATTAGCCACCTTCAAATGACAACTTCCACCACCATAACAACCACACATATGAATAAAGCCCCCTGCATACTTCACGGTGGGGTGGGGAGCAAACCGCCGTGGTGTAGTTTTTTTGCGCTAAAAAAAACTACACCACGTCATCAATGTGCCTCGGTACTTATCGGTGGGACGCTCCCCACCTCTCATCCTGACCATAGCCCTTGTTTCTACTAACCGACTTCACCTCGCGGCTGTGATTGGTCAAGACGGAGAGTGGGCGGTCCCCGTTTTGCAAGCAGGCCCGCAAATCTCTCTCGCTCGAGACGAGAGGAGACAACGGAGAGAGAAAAAGAGCGAGACAACAACATCATACAGTGTGTATAGACAGTGACATAACAGCGACAGAGAACATAATAGAATAGAGGGAACTGAGGGAGGCGGGGCACCGCGGTGATCTGGAACTATGACCACTTTCTCCCCAAACCGCCGC
>OMKY01198707.1:0-14310 GCA_900302395.1 Bregmaceros cantori
CAGGCGGGGTGTTGAAGGAAAAACACACTTGGGAGTGGAATGCTTTCATGATTGACTCTACAAGGTTCTCATCCCGCCATTGTGCGGTCCGCCCATTACTTTTTCAGTAGTAGTCAACAGCAACACTAGCTGTTTGTACGTCGCCAATTGGTTCGGTGGTCTCCAAGCGGCAGGGATATATACTGCTTTTTAGTGGTAGCTGCTAAGTTAATGCTGAATTAATGCTTGGTGCTTTTAAAAAAGCTGACAAATAAAAATAAAAAATACAATCACAATCTCTTCAAGAAAAGAAAAAGAAAACAATGTTTCCTTGAAAAGGTCAAACTCAGAGGCATTAATAACTTGCCTTTTCAGCATGGAAACATTCAAATCAAGGTAACTGCCTTTGAGAGAACTTAGCTCCTATCATGAAATGCAGTCAAGCTACAATGTGAGCTAAACACATTGGCCCATAGCTTGATGAACGTGACCTAAGGCCTCTCATGGGATCAGTGAGATCAGTGAGCTTCATGACATCTAAATCTCAAAATACTGCAGAACATGATGGGGGATTCAAGATTCATTACAATTCACCCTATTGCATATACATGACAGCAGTACACACACATGGAATTTAAGTTGGGCTTGAAACATCTCTCTCAAGATCAACAGGTAATGAACAAGGTCAACAGAAGAATAAAGTTAAAATGTGGCATTAGATTAGTGGCATAGAATCAGCACATGTCAACGTATCAAGCAGGGCTGCCCCCTGAATTCAGTAGCATCACTGCGCGTGGGAAGAAAGTATAGAGGTGTTAGTGCACTTAGTGCAAAAGTCTAGTGGTCTTAGTGCTTGCCTACCCAAGGGGGCGAAAAGGTGGTGCGCAGGGGGGATATTTGACCAAGGAAATGTTTGCAAGATGGAGCCACAGTCTAGTTTGCAAATCCCTGTGGAAATTCGACGAGATCATGTAGCAATATATCCAAACCAAACCTAGTTAAGAAACGTGTTTGGTTGAAGCTATCTAGTCTCTGTAAAACCGATGTTTGTTTGTGAAGACAGTGTTCGGGGTGGAGCGTAGCCGGTCCCACCCAGGGATAGACAGTGGGCAGGGGACGGAGTGTCGACATGTCCCTTGTTGTGACGGGACAGAGGGTTTATCGTGTTTTGGCGGCGAGCAGGAACTGGGCGAGACACGTGGGAGCCAAACATAACACGACGCAGCGAGACACGTGGGAGCGGGCAATCAAAATCTGGAGAATCACAGTTGCACTGTTGGGTAGTCACGGCATGTCATAATAAACCCATTTTGTATTACATTTGTTTCTTCGCTGCCTTCTCTACATGTTACAAGTGATGCTGCGCTCTTCATCATGAGTGATTATACAAAAAAATGTGTTAAATTACCAAACATAATATAAACCAATGATGACATACAGAAAAACAAAGTTGCGGAGGAAAGCATTTTCTGCATGAAAGGAGTTTTCACTGTGCAACAATATTTTGAGTTGAGTTGGATTTTATCTAAAATGGGGGAAAACACTTCATAACCCCTGCATTTTGACAACTTTTGATCAGTAGCTGCCTGAAATCAGTCAGAAATTGACAAGCAAGTATCACAAAGTTACATTTTGAAGCCGTTGAACAATTAAGGAGTAGTCAATTTAGGAATCAAATTTTTCATTAAAGTAAACATATTTCTAAGCAACATTGGTTGTGTTTTCAGGCAATGGGCCTTCGGGTATCTGTCTGTCATACCTTCTGAGTGGATATAAGCCCTACCTGGATACAGAGGCTGTACACCCAAACCCCATTCTCTTCAAGAAGCTGCAAGAGAGCCAGCAACTACCTATCACTGAACAGGTACCTATACATATACATATTACATATTACGTATTATACATACAAATTATTTAATGAATTCAGACTGGCAATATTGTTAACGTAGGATGTTTCTGAGTTCTTCTATTCTGCTTTACATGAGATATTGCTACCAGCACATCAGATGCAAGAAAGTACTCAGTGACGTTTAGTTATGCATGTGATAGATGATATTTTATCTCGTTAATATTTGATCAATTTTTCCAAGTTCTGTGTCCTTGTCAACAAAACACGTATTCTACTTTATAATCAGAAAAAAACCCTTATTTCTAGCTGTTTCTATTCTTGAGTTATAGCCTTCAGAACAGGGGTGGGTATTACTGTTGATTTTTCACAAAACCTCGAATAAGTGCAGGAAGAGTATAAGCCGACTCTATATGCTTTTTTTGGCAATAAAACGCTGAGTGCCATTAATTGGCACTCAACTAGTCACAAAAAAGCGGAAACGCGTCTTTGGAACTGAATGAGTTAAGCGGCTATCATTGGTCAGCCTTGACTTGTATAAGCATTTTTTGTTTTCTGTTTTGTTTCCTTCATTGTTTTTCTTTTCAGAATCATTTTTTTCCTTTTCAGAATCAATGTGAATCAATGTGTAATATGTAGAAGTATTCAGAAGCTGCCTTTTATTGCCACGTCATGGATAAAACTCAGCTGGAAATTGACTTCGGACATTTGGTTCACAGCCTGGTACAGTAAAATAAAACACAGTAAACACTGTATTATATAATAACACTGTGCATATACAACAATAAAAATAACAGCTTAGTAGGAAAAATATAGTAGGAGCACTGTCAGAAAATAATAATACAATAATAGTACACCATCAAAAAATATAATTTGATGGCTATTTTTTGTTTCATTCATGTACTGGCTTGTTCCAAGTTATGATTTCTCTTAAAAAATCAATCTGATAACTTCACAATTCTAACTAGAGTTATGCAGGCGGGGGGCGACTGCCAAAAGGTGATAGAAGCACCAACGAACCCTAGATATATTGTATATCCAGGCTTGCTGTAGCAATTATGACATTACATCATAGGGGCCTACCCGTTACTCTGCTACAGAAATCGTAGACTGCGCTACATCCGAACAAAATTTCGAATGATGAGCTGCAGCGTTGCGCCGAACAAGAACAAAAATTGAGATTGCCACCCGGAGAAGAAAGAGGCACTGGATCAGGAAGCCATCGAACACCATCACAGGAAAGGCCTTGGTCGGTTTGAGAATGTACAAGACAAGAAGGTGGAAGGAGGCTGACGGTGGAAAGATGACATCTAAGAATGGACAAGTTGCAGGCTCAGTGACACCATGTGAGTGGCTGAGGACAGAGAGAGATGGAGAGAGCTTGTTGCAAAGTCTGCGACTACAGAATTGATGATGACAATGTGGCAAAGGAAAAGTGACATATCATTTAAAACACAGAGTTCACTTTTTCTGTGCTTCCAGGATCTGGAGTATTTGAGTGAGGGTCTGGAGGGCCGCTCAGCTAATCCTGTGGCCGTACTGTTCGACACTCTGCTGCACCCCAACGCGGATTTTGGCTACAACGTACCTCCGGTCATCCAGTGGAGGCGGGACCAGAAGCAACAGATCCCACATCTGGTGTTGGGCAGAGCCACACCCGGTGGAGCTTGGCATGTAAGATGTTTGCAGATTGTTGTGAGTTAGGTCTTCATTTTGGGTTTGAATTTTTCAATGGTAATTCCTGTAGAGCATAAATCAAAAATATTTGATTGGTATGATTTGTAGACACTTTTGCATGTATGTGTGTGTGTGTGTGTGTGTGTGTGTGTGTGTGTGGGTGTGTGTGAAGTATGCACAGTTGTATCATTACTTTTAATTGTAATCCCGTTACGTTACTTGTTACTGACATTGAAAAGTAATCCGTTACGTTACTGGATTACTAACTGAAGCTTTCATGTTTGAAGATAAAATAAAACCCAATTAAGAATAACATTCATACTTGTTTTACAATAAAATTCAAAAGTGCTCAGTAAGTATACAGCACCAAGGATCCGCTTCAAGTGGATCGGAATACATTTGGAAGCAGACTAAAATAGGTGGTCTACAGCGTTCAGGAATGAACTCATGCGGAGAAAGTGAAAGTGTATATGGGCAATCGGATAAAACTGTAGAAAAGTAGGAGCATGTCGTTGTGGAGATTGGAGAATTTAACACGTCATGCTAATTTCCAAAACTAAAAATATATTTTGTCTATATAAGGCAGCTGTACGTACGTCCATGTGTGTGTGTGTATGAGGATATGTCGCCCGACAATCCACTATTCGGTAGAATGAACTTCGACAATGCCACGTTAGATATGATGTTATATATAATTTGGATTAATCTTTAAAACTATTAAAGACTGAGCTGCTACCCTATCCGTGCTCTAATCGCATACATCTCTCTCTCACTTGTTTTCTCTCCTCCTCTATCTAAACATATGTTGCTGGCAAGAACAAAAATGTTGCTTTTGGGGTCGTATAACATGTATGATAACAGCATGTTGAGGCTGGTGAAAAATATGCTCTCAAATATCAGTCATATTAATACAGGCTTCTGCCGGTGGAAAGGTGTGAAGTACTTCCTTTTAAGGTGATGAGACTAAAAAAGTCCATTGTTTACCAACCGACTCTGATGATGAACAAGGAGTTAAACAAAACATAAGGTTTGTGATGAAAAGTGCTCTGACTTGATGTGTTGATGTATGTACATGTTTTCAATTCGTCATGACAGTATTGATGTATGTTTTTGTTGTTTCTCCTCTTGTTGTTTCTCCTCGGCGTTTCTCCTCTCCTCCCCACTGTCTGTCAGAGCCGGCATTTCGATTAGCTGGTATTCGGTCAGGGGATGCCGGCATTCCGGTATGGGTTAGCGAATTTACCATGTCGGAACCGTGGAACGGAGAGAAGAATCGTCGGAACTCAGTGTAGTCGAAATGGAGGCGTGTAACCATTTTTGTTTGACGTTTGTTTTTGTAGTTCTGTTTTGTATGTCGCACACAACGGCGGCTACAAAACACATTTCAGCCATTCCTGACAAATAAAGATCATATTATATCGTATTTGGCTACCCTCCTCTCTCTCTCTGAAATCATATCTCTCTCTCTTTCTCTCTCCTGCCGATTGGCTGTGTCTTCATAGGCCATGGAAGGCTCCATGTTGACCATCAGCCTTGGAATCTGGATGGAACTACCAGGGGTGAACTACAGAGACCTGACCAATGGGAAACGCAGGTAAACTTTACAAGCTTGCCAGGTAGCAGAATTAGTCGTTTATAAAGGGGCATTCTACCGAATTTGTTAAAAACGGTTGTGACATCCAAACATTTGTGACCGTTTCGGTTGTGCCAATTTTGTTAAATTATCTAAATAATAAGGGTTCGTTTCAACTCGGGAGGTTTAACACGCTTTAATAGAACTTCTGCGCAACACATACAACTTGACTGTCTGGCTTACGTCCTCCGGTGCCCTACGTGATTACCGTAATAAGTGTAGTAGACAGGCAACAACATGTACAGGACGGCACACCTACATAATACCACAAATTTTAGCTGATTGCTAAAAAAAAAAAAAAAAATCCTGCTAAGCACGTGGCTAGCACAGGTTGCAGAGAATATGGAAGACATTGCATTCCTTGTGTATTAGATGAGTGAACTTGACAAGATAATTATTGGAGGGGAATTGTTTTGTTGTGTGCTGAAATAACTAGCACGAGACATTATCTGCCATTACTACAGTGCCAGCTGAATGATGTTATTGGCTGTTGGTGTGCTCCTGTTTTCCATAATTATGCTTAATCACGCGGCAACTTGCAGTGCCCTGTAAGCAAATTCATTTAAATTCAAGCATAGAGGCAAGCAGGTGCGCTTACTCCTCCGAGTTACTCTTCAGTGCGGTTTTACTCATTGCATTGGTGTCCATCGGATGTGGAAATTGGCCTTCTCATCACGAGCTGTCGCACGATGACGTCAGAGCTTGGTGGCGGCAGACATTATGCTGGTATCATCATGGTCAGATGAACAGGCAGAGAGCGATATTTGCATAACATTGTCCGTTTAAGAGTCTTCTATTATTGATCTATCCAAGGTAATATGCTAGCAATCGCCAGCAGATAGCAGCTTCATACCCTTTAACCGTACGTATACATATACTTCACCGTACGGCGTACGCAATACCACCAAAATGTCGTGCAACAGCCCTATTGCAACAATTGAATTGTTGAGGAGAAAACTGCAAATCCTCTACCTCTGTGATGTGATTACTAGGGCTGGATGCAGTGACCGAGCCACCCCGGAGGAGATCTCATCCTACTACCGCAACTATGTCAAACTCATGGGACTTCAAAAAAACTTTATTGACAACACTTATGTCACTTCAGTGCAGAAACTTTGCCGTGGCCAGAAACCAGAAACTGTGGAAAACAAGAGCTCAAACCAAGTAAGTGGACGGGTCGGTGGCGATACAAATGGAGAGACCGGGGAGGAGGTTAAGACTGAGGATACCGGAGGAGGGGCCACCCTCTGGGAAGTAAGAGGATACCAGCGGGTGCAGAACGACGCAGACATCCCGTTCTGCTTGTTTGCAGAGAACGTGGTGCTTGCCACCGGAGTTTCAGACATTCCTGCTCGGCTCGGGGTTGAAGGCGAGGACCTTCCTTATGTGCTTCACAGCATTGCCGATCTGGGATTGGCAGTTAGTCAGGGAAAACTAGATTCGAGCTCCGATCCGGTGTTGATTGTAGGCGCGGGTCTGAGTGCGGCCGACGCGGTGCTGTGCGCCCATAACGCCAACGTCCCTGTGTTGCACGTGTTTCGCAAAACCGCAGAGGATCCCGAGCTGATCTTCAAGCAGCTGCCAAAGACTCTGTATCCTGAATATCACAAGGTGTACAACATGATGCGCTCCCACCCGCACTCCAGCTTGGCCTCTGCGTCTAAAGGACCTCAGGCTGGGTGTACCACCTCGTCAATGTGTGCCTTGATGTGTGCGAAGCACCTGCAGTACGGCGGGAGCAACGTTTCGACCACCAACGCCGTCAGGTACATCAGCTTCCCCGAACACTGTGTCGCGTCCTTCCAGCCCGACATGAGGTGCATCCTGCAAGGTGACGACTCGCTGAAGGCGTTCAAGATCTCCATGGCTTTGGTTCTCATCGGAACCAACCCCAACCTGTGTTTCCTCCCGAGTCAGGGCCAGTACCTCGCCGTCGACCCGTCGAAACCAATCTCTTGCAAGCAGAACCCCATCGACATCCACCCCTACACTTTCGAATGCACCAAAGAGCCGAGTCTGTTTGCCATGGGTCCGCTGGTGGGGGACAACTTTGTCCGTTTTCTGAAGGGTGGCGCCCTTGGCATCGCTGCGTGTCTGATTAAGAGACTCAGGAAGAGAGAAAAACTCAGAAAGTGGCGTGCGTACCTTCATGTGGAATCTGCCATCATTACCAACAGTGGCTCGTTGGCTGAGTAGTGGAGTTTTGAGAACGATCTATGTCTAGCCATTCCGGACTGTAGCTTTGGGAAACCAGGCCACCAGTGAAGAGCTGTTAATTTGGGATTACACCAATCACGCTCAGCAGGAAAAATCCCATATGTGGGAGCACCTAAATGGTGGATATGTGATCAGTGTGGAATGCATTTTACTGGGAATTGGCCAGCATCGCCTCACTTTCCAAAAGGCACAGACATATTGGAGCAGTATTATGATGCTGGTGTTTCCTACATCTGATTGCTCAAATGAATTCAAATTCTGATGCAACCGCAACTTGTTGCCACGCAAACTGCATGAATTGCTTGAGACGCTTAAGGGATGAAATTTCTGCAGACAAAGTGACAACATGAAAATGTCTCAGTGCCAGGAAGACTAGCCAGGTTTTGCAACTCGAACCGAGTTGGCCCTGAAGCTGCAGCAGTATGATGAGGTCTGGCACATCAGTTCAAATGCACAAGATTCCCATTCAGTTATGCACAGCCAATGGCTTCCTTGCCACGTACTACCTGCCATAACAGGTAAATATTCAGAGCTCCCGACTAATTTTTATTACCCAAATGCTATTTTTTCACGTCGTGATCTCTAGTGTGTGTGCGTATATGTGTGTGCGTGTGTGTGCGCGTGTTATACAAATACAACAGAAACCTCTTATCCATTACACCAATGCCATCAAATGAAATGTTGTTTGAAGGTTTGGACAGACAAGGTAAAGGAATTGTGTAGTATGTGGCTACAGAAATATATCAAATTGTTGATTAAATTAAGTCCAGACTGAAGAAAGAAATCCTGGCTTTAAATAAGCACTAAAATCTGGGCCTGCAACAAACAATTATTTTGATCATCAATTAATCGCCTTTTTTATTATTATTTACTGGCGCTTAATTGTTCATCAACCATTTTTCCATTAAAATTTGATTATTAGCAGAGTTATTATTCGAAGTTTGCAATATTGATTTTTGCAAATTTCTTTCTGTTTCGCTATCTCTAGTCATTCTCCAGTCAATCGATTATCATCGATTAAGCGATTATTTGGTTGCAGCTCTATAATTCATATTTAAATGAAACCAGTAAATGCATCTACCTTTCTACACCTTTCTGACACAACAATTCAGCCATTCGCATTTATTCCAAACATCTTGATGTCTAAACTAACAATTCAGAATCAAGGCATTGCTATGTGAAGCCTGGGTTACACTGCATGCCGTTGGCATGTGCTCCAAATTGCCTTAATTATTACGGTAAGTTCTGTGGACTGTTGTTCACAGCGCAGCAACCTTTACAATGGACCGTGAGCTTCTTGGAACTGTGAAGTGAAAAGCATAGGCTGTCTCTCATATGGCGCACTTCTGGATTAGTGCCGTCTCAAATCGAATACGTCCGTTTTGCACTTAAAGATGCAAGAGATCCCAGAGGATGAGTAGCTTCGGGTGGGACAGCTAGTATACTAGCACTTATTACTATATTAGCGCTCCCTTGTCCCCCCACCTCAAATTAAGCCCTTGCCAGGCTAGGTAAGGGCTTAGCCTGTCAAGCCAGACCAAATAAATTGTCCACGCATGGGACGTGACTAGAACGTCTAGATTAAGCAGGCTCCAAAAAAGTGTCACGGAGGTTATAGAGCGCGCCCCGTGCGGGCCATAGGTCAAGAAGAGCCGCGGGTCCTAATCCCCTCTCCGACTTTTTTGCAATGTCTCCGGACATTGCAGACGGTACATTGCGTCTGGGCAAATCAGGCAGACGTCGCCTGTATATGGGCTGATCAATCGGATTATTCGAATCGAGACGTGGGCGGAGTTTGACCCGTTTTTCGACCCTGGCTTTATCAGACCCAATGATCGTTCTGAACCGTGCCATGCATGGACGATTAGTTGATCCTGGCTCGCCAGGCTCAACTAAAACATAATGTCCAAATAAAATTGCACGAGTGCGCCATATGAGAAATAGTGATGGAGCCCGAGTTGGTTGAAGGAAGAACATGTGTATTGGGTGTAAAATGACACCAGGGGGTGCTGCAGGATAAACTTCACACACACACAACACATCATAGGTTGGATTCAAATCATGTGGGAAAGTGAGAGTTCCCACAATGGGACAGGAGCGAAGGAGCATGGGATAGAATTAAACTAACATGAGTGTCCAGAGACTCCATACACGGGACGATGTAAAGCAGCCGATTGACTATGGTAATTGGCTGTGCAATTGGCTGTACTGTTGGTTCAATCGCAGTGTGTATGACATGACCATTTTGAACCCATTACACATGCCCAGGACTGTACGAAAGAAAGTTTCTCAGCAACGTTCACACCCCACAATGAGCCATACGACAGACACTTCATATCCTGCACACCCTGCATAATCTGCTGCTATCGTTGTGCAATTTCTGAGCCGATTGCTACTTCTGCTGCTGTTTGATTCTCTGCTGTTTTCTTCTGATTCGCTTCGTTTTCCACACAGCATGTTTTAGACAAGGGCTAAGCATGACTGCACCCACGGCCATGGGTCAGGTACCACTTGGTACCTTAAAATTAGAAACATGTTTTTATTCTTTTAATTTAATCTTAGAACCAGCAGATGTTTCCGCTTCCTCTTCAGTCATCTCATAGAATGAGAAACACTAGATGTTTTTGGGGTTGAGCTTTAGAGTAGATAGTTCTTTGTCCTGAAGTTTATCTAGAACATAGTCACACGGAGCGTGGCTTTCTTCCATGAACCACCAGATCCGGAAGGTGCAAGGTGCACAATCCATGAAAAGTGTCATGTGTGAGGGAATGCTGGAAGTTTGGATGTTTCAATTAAAAGTTGCTTCCAAACCTATGGTGGTGGTACTGTTGTTTGAAGGGTTCCACTAACACAGCGGTGAATAAAAGCAAATGTGAATTGTTTGGTGTGAAAATGCTATAGAAGGGTTCGGCGGGTAGTTCCGCTAAAAATTCTAGGTTGAATATCACTTCCGGTTGCATTACGTTGCTGTGTTATTTTTGAACTTGTCTATTTAATGGAACACACCTATTGCGTTTACACCTATTATTTAAAAAATGATGGTGGTAACTTGCGCTGTGCTATTCCAAATGCTCGAGTGTGTATCTGTGCCCCACAAACACAAAATCTGTGCAACCCGTTCCATTGACAAATGTTTGTCGGACGTACTAGTGGAAGCACCCATCCCATTCAGGTCCAGAAGAACGTGACCACATCGGTGAGTAACTTGAAGTCGTATCTCGACTGCATTTTATTAATATTTACTGTATGTAAAACGGTGTGAAGCTGAGTGGATAATGCGTAATTGGTCACGGAACAAGCTGTAGTAAGAAGATTTTGAACCAGAGTGCATTTTGTATGACAAATTCAGCCACTTTGGTCCACTACGATGACTTTACACAGGCAACTATTCAGACACTGGAAGTGTGTTGCAGACTGCGGGACAAAATGTCAGCTGCCTATTTTCGGCGTGTAAACTTATCTATTAAGCCTTTTTCTGAATAAAAATGTCTGGAGTGCTGCTTTGCCAAAGGCTTATCAATTTGTTACAATTGATATTACAATAGTTAGCAGTTGGGAGGCAAAGGCTGCACATTTTCAAGACCAGGGCTTTTAGAGAGCCTTGTCATTTTAAGTCTGCCCATCCAGCTCTTTACCTTAAGCGTAATGTGAAAACTATTTATTTGCTATTGATAATATCTTGAGAGTCACATTCTTCTTAACCCAAGAGTCCTCATTAGGTTTGGCTGTGATCATGCGTAGGATGAGAGAAGAGTAAAGAATCTGAAAGTACTGGTATTTATTTATAAGTATATGTTTGAAATTCAAGTCAACACCAGTTCATATTATTTTGAATCGATTCATTATATTTTGAGCATAAATCGATTTAAAATAAAGAATAAAAAATATATATATTTTTTGTACATCAACATGCAATTAATCATGTTCAGGATCATGCAGAGCCATCAGCACACCCATTTCCCAGGGCCTTGCCACCGGGCTGGCTTCATAATCAAGACAGTCCATTTTCACAGTATGATTCATTGATGACAATCCCATTAACCCCAGCAGCTTCATTCATTCAGGTCATGGAATAATGGCCTCCGGTAAATGCACCATCATCCACCAAACAGCTATCGCAGTGCTTCACAACGATGCTATCAAATTCATCCTGAACAGAGGCTTTAATCCTGCCAAAAGGAATACTGTGCAACTGTTTTTAAACAGTGATCTCTCTCACACCAACAATTTGTTCATTTATGGATTAGCCTTCATACCTCATATTCAGGGCTTTGAACCAGTTCAACGAACAAAATCAAAATCCGGGAAGTTTTTGTATTTTCCAGGGAACAAAACCAAAACCGGAGACGTTATTATTTTTCATGTTCTGGAACAGGCACACTTATTTAAAAATAATGGTAACTGGTTAATACTGGTTTTTATTTTGTTCCTCAAAAGGAGGCAGCAGCCCCACTCTTAAGCATGTGGGTTCACCCCGACATATATTATATTCAGCATTAAATAGCTGACAGGAACTAAATGTTCTGTTCCTGGAACAATATTTTTTTTTCTAACTAGTTTGGGAACGTCAATTAATTGGTGGAACTCATAACCGGAATCGTTACAACTCCACCATCCATTCCTTTGCACTGCAAACATCCGACCACTTCAAAGTGTAAATTACCATTTCAAGAAAACTAATTGCAAAGATGATCATCAACTTTTTATTGCACATACACATCTGTTCTCTTTAAGACATACATTCATTTCTTTAAATCTTTCTCGTTGCTGCCACATTGCTTGGTTCATCTTCTTTTAGGAAGCTTGGATGGATTGTACCTGATGAGAAAAACACGTTAAAATATTGGTGACTTTAAATGATGTCAATCCATCACATTTAGGAACGACCTGAACTTTTAAGACATGACGTCGCGGCGGCAGACATTTCGGTGGTATCAACTACAGCGAAGTATACGTACGGTTAAGCGATATGTATAACCACTTCACGTCCATTATACAAGGTCAAATACAATGAATGTAGTTAAGCAGCCATCTGAGGCCGATTGCATATTACCACAGATTAAACAATAACAGAAGAGTTTTAAACAATGTTATGCAAATATCGCTCTCTGCCAACTAATAGTGGCAGCCCCAATGAAGTATTCAAAGTATTTAGACATTCAGATACGTGTTCACTGCCCCAGACAGTCTGAGTGGCGAAAAGCTCCCAAACGACAAATCTTTGTTTTCTTAGGCACAATGTTCCCTACGGCTCACTGCTTTGGCAGGTCATACAAATAATCTCCTCTTTTTTTCTCCCACACTCCCTTGGGACGCACACACAGCACAGCGGACACACACAACGACAAAAGCGGTAACACACATTCCCCTAATGCTACTCACACGACAGGTAGCTCCGGATGTATCAAGCTGCACTAACCACTTTCTGTCCCTAGCACTCCTCTACTCATCTCTTGGCAAAACCACAATCATTCTGCAATGTGCCTTGTATATAAACTGTCCCCCTGAACACAGATCCTAGTTCCCTTGTTACATGCGTTTGTTATATGTTTGTTGCACTGTCTCCATGTCTAGCCCCTGTACCAAGAAAAAAAATCCTAGTCTGTGATCTTGTATCATTCACAACAGCAAAAAACGTTATTCTGATTCTGATTAATTCTGACAAGATGAAAAGTAGACCCAAATGTTTGTGACTGTAAGTTTTAACTGAACCTGAACCAAATCATACTTGCTTTAGCTTCATGAGTGAAAAGAGACATGATCAACAGATGCTTCTGGTCAGGTAAGTAGTAGGGCAAGTTACATCATCTCCTTTGCTATGGTAACGGTGACATTCTAGTGACGCGGGGGACAGCCGCGATCTTATTGGCCGTGCGGGAAAGAACGCGCTGAGGTGGCATTAACCAGATAACCCTTAGGTGAGTCAATGCACACTCAAACACAGACACAGACACACACACACCGAAACCAATTTAGACACACAAGAACTTGCACACATACATGGTGGATTTCCATTACAGTTACAATTTGCTAGAATGCCTATTCTCCTCATGAAGTGCTTTTTTTTGATGTAATGAAATAAAGGTTACCGGTTTTTAGAAACTGCATAATTCTTTTTGGTATTATGATTAAATATTCATTATAATATATATTAATTTTAGTATATGCCATATTGCATATGCATGACAGCAGTACACACATGGAATTTTAGTTGGGCATGAAACAACTCTCTCAAGATCAACAGGTAATGAATAAGGTCAACACAAAACAAAGAAAAATCACATTAAAAAGCATGTTATAAAGTGCCATTGGCATAGAATCAGCCCATGTAATATGTCAACATATTAAGCAGGGCTTCTCCCTGCATTCAGTAGCATCACTGAGCGTAAGAAGAAACCGTTTCTCAGTCTAGAGGTCTTAGTACACAGTACTTGATCCGGCTACAGTAGTAAAAATGCTTTGCAAATGTCATTTGCAATGTCATCCTATCCGGCTGGATGCAAAACCTGGCAGGACTACTTTGTACTGGACTTTACTCTGGATGCGGGTTTATGAGATTGGTAAACCCCGACTACAGTGCTCTGCAGTGGCAGGTCGTGGGAACATGGCTATTCTGCACACTTTGGTTGACATTTTGATTTCAAACTTGACCCACACAAATTGTCTAATTTAAGCTACCATGTTCTAGAACCTTCCAGAACTCACATGAACAGGTCATCTCCCAGTTGCTCCTCAATCTTGTTCTGTTCCTCCTCCTGCACACACAGACACACACTTGAATAATGACCTCATGTGAAAATTAAGATTACAGACAACTATGCAACAGCTGGACGGCGAACTTCACAGCTCGGTGGTGGCAGACATTTTGCTGGTATCATCGTGGTCAGACGAACAGGCAGAGAACGATGTTTGTGTAACATTGACAGTTTAAAAGTTTTAATCTGACATTGATCTATCC
>OMKY01198725.1:2350-18313 GCA_900302395.1 Bregmaceros cantori
ACGCAAACATGGCGTGCGTGTCTGGAAGGTAGTACATTCACTCTTTCTCTCGCTCTCTCTCTCCATGTAACGAAAACTACCCTTGTTCTCTCAAATTTCGTAATAATTTTCGTATTGAATCGTGGTGAATTCTTGAGTATCGCAAAAAAATCGAATCGTTGGGTCAGGAAATCGATACTGATTCGTATCGCCATGATAGGTGTGATTTACACCCCTATAACCAACCATGTGTTATTAGGGAATGTGATTGGGAATTGAGCATATTTACCAATGTGGTACTTTGGTATAATTAAAGTGGTTAACGCTCAGTGTGAAAAATAAACAGATGGAGTTAATCATGAAATCAAATCTCACGTATGCGTCACTATCAGAAGTAGCGACGTTGTATGGGTGAATTCTTTCCATTCATCGACCAAATGCTACACACACGAAACTGAATGCATACAGCAGAGGGCGCCATTGTAAACACACACACACCCATACCTAGCCTGGCGAGCCAGAACCAACAAACCGTCCACGCATCGCACGCGATTAGAAAGGTCGTCATTAGTGTACCGTCTAGCAGCGTGCGATGCGCGGAAGATTCGTTGGTTCTGGCTCGCCAGGCTAGCCCATCCCAATTCTCAGATTGCCAGAGCCAGTTGACCACAATTGCAATTAGCACTCATTAGAACACCATTTTTAAATGACAGAGGATTCCAAAAGGGGAACCAAGGTCATTTCTGAATGCACCATTGAGCATATAGAGGCAACATTAATGTTAACTGTACAAAGCCTTCTGCATTGCTTTCTGCTTTGACTTATTCCTTGTGTGGTTTGAATTATCTGCCAAACCAATGGGCAAGTTACATTCTACCCATTGGGATCAAATGACTTGTGGAGAAAGGGTCAGGGTTCTTAGCGAGCCAATTATTCTCCTCTCAGAGATTGTCTGCAATCATGAATCAGAATAATGCACGAAATAAAACCAGTATTAACCGCTTACCATTATTTTTAAATACGTTTTCCTGTTCCGGAACATAAAAAATAATGTTTCCGGTTTTGTTTCTGTTCCCTGGAAAATACTAAAATTTCCCAGTTTTCGTTTTCATTCCTTGAACCGGTTCAAAGCCCTGCTTATAAGTCATTCCAATGCAATCGCACCATAGCGACCAGACAGGCGTCTTTTGACTTGCCCAGCCTAGTTTGTCAAGCTCAGAGGGACATCAGAAATAGGACCTGACCGTTGACCTCATTGGAAGAGTCGTTTCACTTTAAAAATCATTAGAAAGTGAAGGGTCTTAAGCATCAGCCTCATTAGACAGTGGACGTGAGGGTGTAATTATTGTCCGTATCTCCCGGCATGCAAGACTGCCAAAGCAGATCAGTAAGAAATTCTCCCAGCTGGGCTAGAGAGGGCAGATGGAGGATTAATTAGACAGCATGAATGCAACATCTCGATCGTGTTGCATTTCAGAGGTTGCGCACTTTGACACATGCAGACTTGAAACCAGTTTATTCCGCAATACAACACATTGGTTAAAAATATCTATTAGCATCTATAGGTTACCAATTGTCAGTATTTTTTGTATGTGTGCATGTGTGTTAAAAATTCCCTGACGGATGCAATATTGGTAAAGAAAGCCAATAATATTGGCTGTGTCCAAAATCGCTCCCTATTCCCTATATAGTGCACTATATGGGGCACACGCCATTTTGTAGGGGTGTCCGAATTCTCCATGTACCCTATATAGTGCACTGAAAGTATCCCACAATGCACTGCGAAAAGTAGTGCGCATCGGATGTACCCTAGACAAAGCAATGCAATAATGCATTGCGAGACGTTTTAAAAATGACCTAAACTTCAAAAAAATGACACAGGGGGAGTAAAGAGCGACCGACTGCGGCAAATCGTTATAAATGTAAGTACTTTTGACTTTTTCTGATGATTGTTGAATTTTATAATTATATTTTTTCTAAAAAAAATTATAATAATTTTGACGGCGCTAATTTTAGTGTCCGAAATCTCGGCCGTTGCTGTTGAGTGCACTATAAGTGAGTGCACTATATGGGGGGTAGGGAGTAGGGGATAGGGAGTGATTTCGGACACAGCCATTGTTAATGTATTATTCGACTTTCTGAAAAAAAAAATCGATCAGTCAATAGGTCTGTTGCATGGTGACCTTACGGCTTGGGGGCGGCAGACATTTTGGTGGTAGCATTGAGGTCAGACGAATAGACGCAGAGATGTTTGCATAACATTGTCCGCTTAAAAATAATTGATTTATCCATCGCAATATGCTATCAATCGCCAGCAGATGGTAGTCTAACTACATCCATTGTATTTGCACCTATATAATGGATGTGAAGTGGTAAGATATACCACTTAACATGTACACGTATACTTGCACCGCACGGGCTACTACCAAAATGACTGCCGCTGCCAAGCCGTGACGTCACCGTGTAACAGCCCTATTAATGGATACTGTGTAGCATAGAACACCTTGATGGAAAATATATGATCATCATTATGGATTTGAATTATTATTTTTGAATTTCATTATATTTAAATAATAGTTCAACACTTTGGTCTGACGTGAGAACCGAGGAGTCTAACTCAATTTTGTGCTGTAATGCACTGGTAGACTGATGTCATTCAAGTTGCTTGAAGTATTCGTTGAAAATTGTTTTTGTGCCACACACACACACACACACACACACACACAAAACCAGTATGTGCAGTGATGACTAATCCCGATTGCAAAGGGCAAATCCAAACATATTTTGGTTCTAGGAATTGATTGATTGAGAGGGATGATCAGTTTCATTCCATAACCTGCAGTAGAGCAACTCAAATCGCATTTAGAGTTACATGCCACTTGATGAAGTAATAGGGCTGTTGCACGGTGACGTCGCAAAAAATTATGGTGGTATCATCGTGCCTTGGTCAGCTGAACATCATGGTCAGACGAACAGACAGAGAGTGATATTTGCATAACGTTGTCCGTTTATTGATTTATCCATGGGAATATGCCATCAATCGCCAGCAGATGGCAGCCTAAATACGTCCATTGTATTTGCCCCTATAATGTACAAGAAGTGGTAAAGAATACCACTAGACCGTACGTACTCTTCACCGTACGAGATACCACCAAAATGTCTGGCACCGCCAAGCCGCGACATCGGCCCTATTAGATACACAGCAGAACCAAAATAAGGCAGGATTTTCAAGCTTTACAGCCAGGATTTCTCTAGGCTGGCGAGCCAGAACCAACGCATCGTCCATGCATCGCACATCGCTAGACGCTTGCATTGGGTCTGGGAAAATCAGACTCGCCGTCGGTACGGACTCAATCGACGAATCAGGGCGGACATGGGGGGAGTTTGTACGGGCTACGGAAGACGTGGGCGGAGTTTGTACGGGTTACGGAAGACGTGGGCGGAGTTTGTACGGGTTACGCGAGACGTGGGCGGAATTTGGTCGCTGCGCCTTCTTGGAGATTGTCCCACCTACTGCGCTGTGACTGGATAACACAATTTGATTGACATGTTTTTTTTTTTTCAAACGTTTACCGATCCTGATTTTCCCAGACCCAATGCAAGCGTCTAGTGATGTGCGATGCGTGGGCGATGCGTTGGTTCTGGCTCGCCAGGCTAGGATTTTTCATCTATGCAACTGGTTCCAAGATTTAATCTGGACCACAGCCCACCAAGAAGCTATTCCTAGGGCCAAGAAATCCCTCAAATGAACAAGAAAGCGGAATAAATAAAGCTCGCCAAACTCTTTGAGTTCAGCATGGAGGAGGAGGGACAGACAGAGAACCACGGCAGATTACAGACAGCGTGTCAGAGCCGGAGAGATATATAAGCCCCATTTCTTCTTCAGAGGATAGTTACTTTTGGAGGACGACATGTTTGTTGCTCTCTGTGGCGCCATCTCTGGAACAATAACAGGATGATATTGCAGCAATCATGAGAAAACAAGAGGAATATTTTGTGTGGAAGAAGGAAATTTAAGAACAATCGGCAAAATTTGACTAACTGACTGTTCAGACAAACCAGATTTTTTTTTTGCAACTATGAATTAACTAATTAATATTTACTGAAAATGCAACCTTTTTGACAGTCAATTGAATTCCCAGCAACCTACCAATACATACTATACGTACACACGCAAGCATATTTCTTGGAGCTTTATTTGAATGCTGGAAACCACAGTTATGCAGCAATGTTTGCGTTATATAGTGTGTCAACGCGATTGAACATTCCAAATGTGTATTTCCATTTAAAAATCATACTAGAACTTGAAGCACTCAGAGTTTGGAAACCTGTGCCGTAGTGGTACAAAAAAATAGTACTTTTAGTGCTAGCAGTATGTGTGGCAGCCCATTATCAATGCCCGTAGACTAGCGCGATTGTGATTGACCACCGGCGAGTTGGTGATCAAGTATGATTATGTTACTAGGCCACAGAAATGCACCAAAATGTAATCAGTTTGTCATTCCCCAAGATAACTTTTTCAGTTATCTTGGGGACAGGCAAACCAACAAACGCGACGAAAAACATAACCTGCTTCACGGCGCAGGTAAATATGGGAAAGTCTGCTTGATGTATGTGGCTCTAGTCCGGCAAACCAAACCAAATGAATCCTCCACGCACCGCTCGGAGGTGTGTTTGGCAATAACAGCGGTAGCGATCTATTTAGTCTGGCTTGCCAGGCAACGTACGGTCATGCTGTGAGCAGGTTGTAATGTCAGCTAATCGCCAGCAGAGGTGGACAGAGGTCCATCTGCAGGCATCACAACGATAAATGAAATCAAAAGTATTTTTAAAATAATATACACTCTTTCACTGCTATTATTATTAGTAGATATAATCATAATAGTACTACTTATCTTTTGAATATACTTTCACTATTTCAGGCTTTTTTGGAATGGAATGTGATTCTAAAAGATGTGAGTTTGCGAAACCAACCTGGGTATGGCCGGGATGCGCGTGCCGTTTTCGTCGATGAAGTGTCCACCGGCGTTGAGCACCCACCGGTGGTGGAGCGCCATGAGGGCGTGCCTGGCTGTGGTGGGCGTGTCCTTCCCGTCCTGCCTGTCGGCGTTCTTCAATGGAGAGAACTCATCCTCGCGTAGAACCTCGTAAACCACAAACTTCCTGTGAGAGAAGAGGAGACACTCAGTGGCTGTGTCCGAAATCGCTCCCTATCCCCTACTTCCTACTCCTTATATAGTGCATTCAACAGCAACAACCAAGATTTCGGACACTAGAAATCAGCACCGTGAAAATTGAAAAATTGACTCCTTCCGTGCCACTTTTTGTAATTTACGTAATTTTAATGAGTCTCACAATGCATTATGGGCTATATAGCTTGGACAAAAGTATATCGATTCCCACTGCTTTCCATGGTGCATTGTGATTGTGGTATACGTTGAGTGTATTATACAGGGTACATGGAGAATTCGGACACACCTAAAAAAATTGCATGCGCCCCATATAGTGTACTATATAGGGGACAGGGACCGATTTTAGACACAGTCAGTGATTATTGGATAGGCTTAGAAGTTCCAATCCTAACTATATTCAGGTTATTGATCAACATCAATAAGTCAAGATCCAGTCGAGAAAAAATAAATAAAAAGCTCGCGATAAAAGAATGGAATGAACTCCCAATACCATATGTACTGCAGATTTCACTTCTGTTTTATAAAAGATATTCATGTTCATTTGTAATCTGGTTTAGTGGAACTAATTATTAATTATGATCTACTCATGAAATTGTAAATGAAATGTTAAAACTGCATTGAAAAGAAAATATCCATAGAATAGCAGTCCTTCTAAATTTGATTAAACAATCTTCTTGTTGGAGAACTGACATTTATTAATCACACTGTAGATGTATATTTTTATCATTAGTATTGCATAAGGTCATGTTCTTGAACTAATATAATTATATCTAATTTATTTTGCTTTGGGAACAATCTTTTTTTTTAATGTTTTTTCCAGCCAATTCAGGCGTTTTTGTTTCAAGCTTTATTAGCGTTAGTGGAAACAGGTGAAGATGGGGGGGCAGACATGCGGGAAATACGTCGGTGGCGAGATTCGAACCACCGACTCACGCCATTAAGGCATAGGCGTGCTTTGCCGCGCTCTGCCTAACCAACTGAGCTACTGGGCAGCACCCACATTTTTGTAGATTGAGAGTAGGAGACATCAGAAGAGTCTCACTCACTTGGCAAATTGAAAGATGTCGAAAACAAACTTCTCCATCTTGATGCCATTGGGCTTGTCAGGAGTGATCATCTGACCCTTGGTGTCCACGCATGGGATCTTCTTCTGGGCCACGTGGTGCTGCAGCTGGGGCTCGAATTTCCTGCACACACAGTTATTATTATTATTAGTAATTCTAATAATAATAATAATAATAATAATAATAATAATAATACACTCGGATGTTCATAATTTCTCAGGTAATCTTCAAAATAATACTTTTAGTGTTCAGTCGTATGTGTGGCAACCCATTATCAATGAAAGTGCTTGATTGACCCATGGACTGTATTCCCAACGGCGAACAAGCCAACTATATTTCCCGACGGCCACTACAACCCGGAAGTCTGGTCACGTGACCTCGGTAAGCGCCCAGCGATCTATCGGTAAGTTCATGATTAAGTATGATTATGTTGCTTATCGGCTACAGAAATGCACCAAAATTTTGTTCTTTCATTTCCAACAACTCTACAAAATTCCATCCAGATCCTTGCACAACCTTTTCAGTTGTCATGGGGACACGCGACCAGAAACATAACCTGCTTCGCGGCGCAGCCTCGGCGCAGGTAATTATTAGCATAGAATTGAAAGGCGTTTGTGATGCGCTTTGTGAGGTGCCTCTTTGGCAGCAAGTATGAGTTTTCTGTGGGAAGTTTTGCAAAGGATTAATAGACATTTTGAACGTAGCACGTACGGTGAAGTATATGCATACGTACATGAAGTGGTATACCTTACCACTTCACGTCCATTGTATAGAGCTAAATACAATGATGTAGTTAGCCTGCCTTTTAAACAGAGAATGTTATGCAAATATTACCCTCTGCCTGTTCGTCTGAGCGCAATGCTACCTCCAAAATGTCTGCCGCCCCAAGCCATGACGTCACCATGCAACAGCCCTATGAGGGACGAGATTGTCACGCGGCTCCCAAAAATCTGTCTGCCGGGCGGAGATGCACGAATACATGTCCATTGTTTACAATCGTGCACGTGCACGTTGCACAAGCGCTGCCGAAAGCCGACATGCCTGAGAATCGCTGCGTTAAAGGCTGTGGAGCATCATCGTGCAAGAGTTACGTTTCTTTTGACGAGTTGAAAAGACGCCGTCTTGCTTGGCTGTCATGCTGTTGGACAAGAAGAACTGACCATCGACTGCATTCCCGGACGGGAAGAGAGGGCGTTTGCTTATTCGCTACATTTCCATTCAGGTTCCATTAAAGTTACCTAAAGTATTTGTCAAATGAGTATCGAGTAATAGTAGTATTTCAATGTTGTGTTTCCTTCAAACGAGTTGGTGTGAGGACCAACGGGATGGCATTAAGCTCCAACTTGTAGCTTAATGGAACGTGCAGGTGCACGCAGCCGCACCGGTCGACATGCAAACTGGGAGCGGATGTGGACATTCGAGGCCACTCCTACTACAAGCCGCTTTGCAAACAATGCGATGCGTTTGGGAGCGGACTCAAACACAAGTGACGTGATCGCTCGTCCGTAATAAGACTCACCTCACCACGTCACGCAGGAAGGCCAAGCTGAAGAAGTGGTTGGCCACGTTGCCCGCGTTGAAGAGCAGGCGTCCGTCGGCCGAGCGTTTCTGGGCCGTGCTCAGCGTGATCTCGCTGTACTCCACCACCTGGTAGCGCCCGTCCACCTTGCACACCACGCCCACGGCCTCCGTGGGGTTGGTCTTCTCTACAACCTGCAGGATCAGCAGACATCACCACGGAGCCAGAAAAAAATACTTTAGCTACGAGATGAAAGCGAAGAGCAGTGCAGTGGGAGCTACACGTGTAACGATTAGTCGAATAATTGATGGCTAAGCGATTATGAAACTAGAAGCACTCAGATTAGCGCAATTGACGCCACGGCGAACATGCTCAGCGCAGGCCAACTGCGCCACTGGTCGCAACCAGTGGCTGTTGCGACCTGGAAGTCTGGCCACGTGACCGCAGTTAGCAGCCAGCGATCTATCAGTAAGTTGGTGATTAAGTATGATTATGTTACTTAAAGGCTACAGAAATGCACTAAAATGTATCACTTCTTCCGTTAATCATTTCCAACAACTCTGACAGACAAACCACTAACGCAATAATCGATAATGGCCAAGTAATTGAATCACTGTTTTTTTGCCGACACTACCAACTAAAAGCTCTACACAAATTTGTTATGACTTAATTAATTTCCGAAAATCCAAAATATCATTAATATTGTTCATCATTATTTCATCACCATGAAAATAGCATATACATTGTTACGTCCTGGTCCTTGTACTTGTATGTATCCTTGTTTGTTAGCCAACATTTGTTGGCTAACAAACTAAAATTGATTCCATTTCAAGTAGACAAGATTAATCACTGTGAGGCTGTAAATATTAAGTACTAATAAAGCTACTGTTCCCACTACTGTAATCATCATGAGAGTGATAGCACTAATGGTAATATAAATCACTGGTACGGTGTCACACTGTGACAAACAAACCTACAGTACCTTTGCTCCACAGTCGGCTCCCATCTCCACACAGAAGCCCAGGAAGGCTGGGTCAGCGACCTTGACCAGGATGTTATCCACGCAGTAGACATGGATCAGCTCCACTCCTCTGCTCTCCATGTCCTCCACGATGCCTTGAGAGCCCAACGCCCGATACAGACCTCCATTCCCATCTGCAACACACACATAACGTGTTCACAAAAACTGACTGGAAATAGGCTTACAGCATTTAACGATCCTTCGCACCCTGGTCACGTTCTTCTCACGCCGCTCCCATCAGGCAGGAGGTTCAGGTCTATCGGAACCAGAACCTCCCGCCACAAGAACAGTTTCTATCCCGCTGCTGTACGGCTCCTGAACTCGCCACCAATGGCACTCCGGAAGAAGTTACACCCCTCTCTTAGTTTTTTTCAGCAGTCCCCCCACCTCTTCCCCTCAACACAATCTACCCACTGACTGCCCATGTAAATAACGCCCCTTCAGACTCTTAATAATATATTCACACTTGTAATATTATGTAATATACTGTAGAGCTGCAACTGATTAATCGATGATAATCGATTCTTGAATTAATCGGCAACTCATTAATCGACAGTGATTAATCGTTTCCTTGTTTGGTCACGCCTCTGCTTAAATGTGTTGAATATGTTGTTCAACGTTTGCAATATAGACAATGTTTTAGGCTAATAATAATTGCAATTTTGTGTGCCGCAGTAGCCCAGTCTGTTAAGAGTGTGTACACTGCAAAGCACACAAATTCCATATGTGTGGCATGCAGGATCGTGGGTTCGCTTCCCCTCCCCCACATCTTTGCTGCATGTCTTCTCCCTCTTCTTCACTCTTTTTCCAGCCAATCCTGAATAAAAGCTCCAAATGGGGAACAAAAGACATTTGATCCGAAAATACAAATGTTCCGATTTAAAAAATGAACAGATTAATCGATTAATCATCAGAAAGCATGACAGATTAATCGATTATCAAAATAATAGTTAGTTGCAGCTCTAATGTACTGTTGACATAACTGCGGACATTATTGCAAAAAAAATGTCTGTGAACTTGTATCATTGACCAATAAACTTGATTCGATTCTTACCGGGGGCCATGGAGACTTTGTCCTTGCTCTCCAGGATGATCTTCCCACTGAAGTCCATGGCTGGCAGCATTCCCTGCTGGAAGAATACCACATTGGCTGGTTCCAGGCCAAAGAACTGGTGTTTGCTGAAGAACTCCTTAGTTGAGTCCATAGTACGCCCACTTGTCATTATGTACCTAGCATTTAGGGGAGCAGAGATCAGGTTATCTCACTTGGCTAGACCGTTGGGCCAGGTGAAAAGTGTATACATGTGTGTATACATGTGAGTAGTGCGAGTATGTAGCTATTAACATACATTTTTTTAATATATATACATCAATTATCTCTCTATTTTCAGATTTCTATTACCGTGATTCATTATTTCAACATTTTTTTCACTCTTTTTTTGTGTGCTAATATTAGAAATAAACACTTCATTCCTCCGTTCATTCATTCATTCATTAATTCAAAAGCCTAATAAGTGTTCAGAGTTTGCATATTTCTAATCGGCATGTGTAGACCAACTCCGTAGTGCCATTACTATGGAGTTTTAGTGAACAAATATCAGTTTGATATAATCACACCTTGCCATAAGGACAAACATTCTTAAAATGCAAGGAGATACAAAAAGTATTCAAAAATCTTCAAATTTCTTTATGTAACAAAATGTCAGGAGCTGAAAGAGGGGTGGTTTAATCCATACCAGTTCACCCCAAAATGGTATTGCAACATTCCGTTAATAACCAATCCACTTGTGCACCGTTTTAATGCGCATGCAATGGTCCCTTTTTAAACTTTTTTTTCAGGCTGTCAGCGCCATTTTTCATCTTTATTCGATAGGATTAGTCTGAAACTGGGTTGAAGAGATCGGGGGTAGACATAGCAGACGAGCTGACACGGGGAGAACTTGCGGCACTGCGGACGCTGTGGTAGCGGCATTAACATGAACAGGGCGCGTTATATGCGGTGTCATCGACACACCCACAATGGTCCACATTTGAACGCGAGTTCCCACCCAAAAGAAAAAAACAAAACAAGCGTTTCCTGAGAACACTTATCTACACAGTCACGAGAAACTGACAAGGTTTATGGACCAAATTTTATGGACCCACCTGGCACAATATGCCCCTTTCCAAGCAGTCAGTAAAATGTCAACGGATTTTAAAACAGTTTCAATTTCATTTCATAAAGTTTTTTTTTGTTTTGTTTTTTTTAGTCATGAACGCCTGCTGGGAACAACAGTGATAACACAGCGTTTCTACTAGTGCCAAAAAGTTAATCATTGAGCAGCGAAAACCCATTAAATAACATGGAGCGTACGCAGTATGGCCATAGTATTACACACACACACACACATATACACACACACACACACACGAAGTACGAGTGGGTAGTGGTACCATGAGGTTCACGACAGCGTTATCTTACATTTTGTCTTATCTTATCTAAAATCTAAACATTTCTGACTGCAAGCTTTTCAGTTAGGAGGGCTTGGTTCAGTGCTGCCAATCTCCAGGGATTCTAATGGAGCTATTTTTGTCACTTAAGTGGTGTCCACACTAGAGTGAAAAACGTTTTTTTCAGTCTTGTTTGCACATATCATCCAGACTACAACGGTGTTTTTGGGCCCAAAACGGGGGAAAAAGTAGCCTTCCAAAGTGAATCTGTTTCGTTTTCATAGCCGTTTTGTTTTTTCCGTTTGTGAATGGGGCCACTAATAACCCTTTTTTCATGGAGAACTTGTCTACATGCCAATATGTAGACGGGGTTACGCAATTAAAAAAAAAAGGGGGGTGACATTTTGAAAATACAACTTGAAGTTACTCACTCGGCGTGGTCACATGTTGACCAATGGAATGGCTGCCTTCAATTGTATATCCATCAAAAATTAGTAAATGGAGCGGATTGCGCCGATCATTACCTGCGCCGGGGCGGAGCAGGTTATGTTTTTGGTCGCCTTGGTTTGTCCCCTGGATAACTGAACAGTTTGAGGCCGAATCTGCATGAGTTGTTGGAAATGACGAAAGAAAGAAGCGATTCAATTGTGGTGCATTTCTGTAGCTTATAAGTAACATAATAGCCATACTTAATTTATTTTTAAAGGGTGAACGATCCCCGTTCTCCGTAGTGACGCCACGCGTGGCGTGTTCTCCCGCAGCTGCGCCCGAGGCGCATCTAGTCTCCCAAACGGCCGATGCCATTTTTGACCGACGGCGCCATTTCCGAAGGTTTCCCATCGCTTTACTAACCAAAATTTGCTTAGTTTAGCTTTAACTGGCTAACCTATGGTATGGACTTTATTTATTTGTCATCGAAGGCGGAAATTTGCTGTGCGGCCCAGCAGCCGTTGTGTGTGACATGAAAGCAAAGATAGAAATACAGTAACGTCTTGAAAAAACAACACCAAAACAACGAAAAAACAGCACCTACCTCACAGCTATCAGACACCTGAACCAAATAATGCACTGAGATGCAAGTACAAGGAGTGCATATGGTCTTATTAAACAAATGTATGCACTTTCCTGCTGCTGGCTCTCGCACT
Source organism: Bregmaceros cantori (assembly GCA_900302395.1). Taxonomy (NCBI): domain Eukaryota; kingdom Metazoa; phylum Chordata; class Actinopteri; order Gadiformes; family Bregmacerotidae; genus Bregmaceros; species Bregmaceros cantori. Next base: position 14,701 of record OMKY01198725.1, read on the forward strand.
GTCTGGTCAGTTGTCATGTGACGTCTTTATGCCAAGTTGTCTTGTATTTATGTACGTGTGTATATGTCGGAGTATGAACCAAAATCTATTCCAATCAACTTGTTGAAATGGCAAATAAACTTCTTGACTTGACTAAAAGACAAACAAAAACATACATAGACATTGTCGAAACCGACTTGTACAGAGACATCAAGTCCGAGCATTTTTCATCACAGGGACTTATGTTTTGTTTAGCTCCTTATTTACCAACAGGGTTGATTGGTAAACAAAGGACAGAAGCCTGTATTCTCCATGTAAGATATGACTGGTGTTTGATAGTGCATTTTTCACCTTCCTCAACATGCCGTTATCATACATAGCGTTATACAGCTCCAAAAGCAGTTGACCAAGGATCTTTGAACATATGTTTAGTTGTTGTAACATCTGTGCCTTTAGGGCTACCATTAGGCATCCATACCAGGTTGTACTGCAATATTGGAGAAAACAGAAGAAGAATCCTTTTGCTTGCACCAAAAGATCAATAACGTAGAAGGAAATAAGAATCTCTAACATGCAGCTAAATACATTGTTGATTGACCAATTTTTTTACAGGCATCATACCATGTGATACTCACCAGGGGATGCAGCACTGTGCCCCATGCGTCTGTCCGGCCAGTCTCTGGAGCCTGAGTATGCGCTCAGCCTGGATTTGGAAGAGCGTTTTGTGGGAGGGCAGTCCAACGTCGTACATCCCTTTTGGGTAAGCCACACCCAGACGAGTCCCCTGGCCCCCGGCTAGCAGCAGCACCGCCACCTTGCTCTGAGAAATGCTCCGCAGGCCTGCAACCAAACATCTTTGTAAGTCTTTTACTCCCAACGACATCTACAGAAGATAAGTTCTATAAGAAAGAGTTATTTTTTCACTCCCTTTCAGGGCTTAAAAACAAAATTATTTTTTAAAACGTTCCGAACGTTTCAGACAGGCCTATGTTTAACGTTTTCGCCAAATTTTCACTCGCAGGGTGAAACCGACAATAGCCAGAAAGACTTGCACGTCGACTCTTTGCATTGCTATGCTAAACAACATAATCGCATGCCTTGGTACATTGGGGTGAACATGGGATGCCACCGTAGAACGCTCCGGGGAATTTTACACACGCACGTTCACGCACGCACACACACACACACACACACATGCATATTCACACACAAGCACGCATATACGCACACACAAACACACACGCACGCATATAAGCACACACACAAACACATACACACATGCATGATGCATTTCATTCATTCAACAATGGAGCGCGTGTGGATCTGCTCGGCCACGGTTGGAGCGGTCCCCTGTGAATCACTGAACACACACCACGCCCCCTTGTCGAGCGACATCGCGCTACAAAAATGAATTTTAAGTTATATCCAGCGACGCGACTCGACACCCAGCGATCGTGTCGAGCGATATCCCTCGACATCGCTGGCAATGGCGCATCCTCCGTTGATAAAAATGCAGTTTATTTCAGTGTCGCTGGGGGTCGCTGCGATATCGCTCGCAATGGAAATTGAGGGTAAGAACTATCTTCTAAATGTCGAATTCTGAATACCGCAGAGCATTTCGAACGTACATGCAACTCTTAAGATGTCAGCCGAGGAGGAAGAGTGAGGGAGACAATAGTGAGTGAAAAACAACGGTGGAGAGAACGGAGATGAGAGGGAGGTTTTATATTGGATTGCGTGAGTTTATGGTTGCTCGGGTGGACGGAGACGATATACTGAGGTGGTGATGCAACAGCGGAAAATAGAACATTTGGCCGTATCTTAGGAACAACGCTGTTATTAAAAAACACACATAATGGAATGGAGTTAACAAGTGGTGACATCTTTTTGACTGTTCTCTGGACCACGCCGTGAGCAGAACACTCTAAATCAGTCTCCTTATGTCCCGGAACATTTCAATGTTAATAACCAAGTGTGTCCCACATGATACTACAGATTGATAGTATACCAGTCCCTCCAGAAAAACGCGGGCAAAAACCCTGGATTATGAGGTGAATTCTGCAGTGATTTTGTGAAATGTATGAAAAATGTGAAAAAAGTGTTAAGACGGGAATGTGTGAAAAATAATGAGAATAATCGTTTACAATTCTGGGAGAATGAAAATACTTCACTCCACCAACGACCCCCACAGCAGACTTTTAGAGTAGGTTATATTATGGTTTTTTTTGGTCAAAGTACAGAGAGACAGTGATGGGGTTGAGGGCAATTACCAGTGGCCAGGTCCCCATCGCTGGATGATTTGTCGTTACTATGGTTACCTCCATCTCTTCTTTACTCATCTCCATGGCTCTGTGCTTTGTCTCTACCCCTCTGTCTCTCTCTCTTTCTCTTTCTCTGTTACTCACTCTTTCCTCCGTCCCTCGCACTGTCCAACTTCCTGACAGGTGACAGGGATGAGAGGATACAGGGTGGTAGAGCATAGAGGAAGAGAGAGAGGAGTAGAGATCAAGAGATAGCAGAGAGAGAGAAGTAGAGAGAGACAGAGAAGTATAGAGTTAGGGTGAGAGAGAAAGAGAGAGGGGGGGGGGAAGAGTGAGAAAGAAGGGGTGATAAAGAAGAGAGAGATTAAGAGAGAAATACAATGACCACAGCTGTCTTATTTATTCAAGCCAAGGTCCAAGTTGTCTTACTGTGTCTTGTCACATTGGGTTTAAAACCATTTAAAATGTTTTTGATTGAGCTAATAGGCCGGGAGCCAGGGCCACTCCTCAGGGAACTTTTTGCTACCTTTTTTTCACTATTATTTTCTTTTGTCTTATCCCCTGGGACATCAAAATGTGATAGGGTCCACGTGCAACTCGGCCCCGTTTGACCTCAGGGCCCAAAAATGTCCTTTTTTGGAAAACAATTCTGGCGAAATTATCTAACTGCATAAATGAGACTGTTGAAATGTCATACATGGTCAGAGATGTCTGAAATTGTGCATGCTGGATCCTGACACATAGGGAACACTATCAGAAAAAGATCAAGGACTTTGTTGTTTTCTACTTTCAAATATCACCTTCACCATAACCCATAAGAGGAAAAAAAGCACTGTTCGCCCGACAAATTGTCATAAAAAGTGATCATTTTGAGCACTCTAACATATATATCACTGTCATGAATGTGTATGAAAAACTTCCCACATTTGTTAGCTTCAGTTTGAGACCAAATTTATCTTCCTAGCTAAAAGATTTCTGCTGCTAGGTCCAATGTTATCCATTATAATAAAATCAAATAACGCAAATCCAAGTCAGCTACCCTCACAGTTCAGCTTTAGTTCACATACTTCATGAGGATTGACAACATCACACAATTATGCAAAAGAACCACAGTTTAATCATACATATACAAAACATTGTTAACAGAACTATCAACAACTGATTCATCATCATCAGCCATATTTGTATGCAGTCAACGAGTGGTTCTAGCTTTCCGGTGTCTGTGTGTATGTTGATTCATGCTGGAGAGGTTATGGGATTTCCGGGTAGTGCTTGTGGGTCCTCTACCAGACGCATACCCTAAGTTGACTCATTTCATATGGTGTGGGAAGGGGGAAAGATCAACAGAGATACCCTGTTGTAGTTCAAGGGTT
>OMKY01198730.1:0-11075 GCA_900302395.1 Bregmaceros cantori
AGATAGATATATAGACACACACACACACACACACAACAGCTGTCGATACAATGTATCGATACGTCCGCAAGAGTATCGATTTTTTTCTCCTGGACTTAATTCCACGCCCGTACTGCGGGTGGCGCTAAACCCATTTGGCCCCTCGCTTCCTTTACACGCACAGACATAAACACGGTGTGTGTGTCTGGAAGGTAGCACATTCACTCCCCCGAGCACACTCACGCATTACCTCCTTCTCTCGCTTGCTCCCTCCATCTTTCTCTCCCTCTCTCGCTCTCTCACACACACGCGCGCACACACACACACACTCTCTAGCAGCAAGACACCACCGTGCCTAGTATAAGATCATCTCTGCTTTAACCAAAACTGCTGTTATTCTCTCAAATATCATAATAACTATCATATCGAAATCGAATCGTGGTGAATTCTTGAGTATCGAAAAAAATTGAATCATTGGGTCAGGAAATCGATGCTAAATCGAATCGTCATGATGGGTGTGATTGAAGCCCTAAATTAATGTGATTCTTCTAATAATTCAAACGACTCATATCTAAGAGATCTAAGCAGGGATCCAAACCGGTTCAAGGAACGAAGAAAAAAAACGAAAACGAGCAGAATTTTACAGAATTTCATGAGGAGTGGAAACGGAAACGAAAAAAAAGATTTCCTCAAATGTTCCAGAACAGAAAATTATGAAATCCACAAAACCAGCTAAAAACTTTTTTTTTTTCCGTTCACCATTTATTTTAGCATATTCTATGTCTGAGACACTATTTCCGTCCACTGGCGCTCCATCTTGTGGACAGACGAGGAAGCGAATGTAATGGCATTAATACAGTTGCTCTCAAGTTTTAAAGTCCACCAAATATATTTTATATAAACTATATCTAAACTTGCACAATATAAGGAACTTTAAGAACGAACTAAATGTTTGTGTTCCGAACCGGTTCAGGACCAATATTTTGGAGGCGGAACGGTTCCGAGAACGAAAACGTTAAATATAGACCTGCCTGAACCATTCGGAACGGAACGTTTTAAAAATAATTTAATTTTCAAGCCCTGGATCTAAATGAAGAAAGCTCCCCCGCGGTGTCCTCCAGACTCATTAAAAGAGCTGACCAGTCTTCACCAAGGTCACTGGTAAGAGCTGCTGCCACAAGCGACCTGAGAGTATCCTCTGCCTTCCGGCCACAAGTACTCAATACCTGGCTCGATATGACGCGTCCCCGGCACACCTGGCAGTACAGTAGCAGGATCCCATCAAAGCTACGCAACGCACCGGCCGTGCTCAGACCCCTGACAGATGCTACCATCTTAACACAAATGAGCTTAGTTTGAAGTAGAGCTGCAACTAACAATTATTTTGATAATCGATTAATTGGCCATTTTTTCCGACGATCGATCGAATCTGTTCCATTTTTTTCTTTGAAATCGGAACATTTGTTTTTCGGAACAAATTTCTCTTTTTGCGCCCCATTCAGAGCTTTATTCAGGATAGGCTGGAAAAAGGGTGAAGAAGGGGGAGGAAACATGCGGCAAAGATGTGGACGGGGTGGCGAAGCGAACCCACGGATCTGCGTGCCACACATGTTCCATTTGTATGCTTTGCAGTGTACTCACTCTTAAAAGACTGAGCTACTGTGGTGCACACAATTGTAGTGATTATTAACCTGAAACATTGTTGATATCAATGAATCGCTGTCGATTAATCGATTATCAAATTAGTTGCCGATTAATTCAATAGTCAGTTGCAGCTCTAGTCTGAATGTCGACCAAACACTGTACAGATTATAGATCAGCATGAATCTAGAACTAAAGAATATCTACTGGTCGATGGATCATTGCATAATAGGGCTGTGAAGTGAGGTCACGGGGAGGTCACAGCTGAGGTCACGGTCCGCTGTGACGTCACCGCTGTGAGGAGAGGTCACACGCAAGTGTTGTGAATTCAGTGACGGGTGTCACACGTGCAGGGGTGGGGGTGAGCACTGGCGTATCAAAATTGAGTTTTTGAAAAAACGTAGGCATCACCCCTTCGTGGCCACGCAAAGAACAGTGGAAACACGTTCCCCGTTAACTGAACTAAACTTAACCGAGATGCGCCGAACTGTGCCTTGAGTTTTTTTTGTAGTGGAGAAGTGGCTTTGGAGGCCGTGACCCCTGGAGGTACGCACCGATGCCCTTGTACTTGGAGGGCGTGTGCAGCTGAAGTCCGTTGATGGAGTTGAGGTCTTCTCGTGACAGCTGGTAGGGCGGCCGTAGCCTGATCTCTGTCTGCATGTCGGACAGGTTGATCCTGGTGGACAGAGACCGGGGACTGTTGTAGCGCTGCTTGGTCCTCTGTATGAAGGTGTCTGGGTACACACAACACACGGACCGGTTAGGACGGCACCATTAATACAAACTGGACTATTTTGTTGAGAAATATAAACCGTCAATATCCCTAGAAGTGTAATTACTGTTAAATAGTGTAATTACTGTTAGCTAGTGTAATTACCAACTATTGTAATTATTGTTAACTATTGTAATTATTGTTAAATATTGTAATTACCGTCAACTATTGTAATTACTGTTAACTATTAATACCTAATACCTTAATACCGTGCATACGTTATTAAAGCGGACGGTTCACTGAACAAAGAATTAATTCTTTACGGATAATTCCTTACTGACCGCATACATCTTCAGTGAAATTTCTACCGGTACCGGCGTCATAGAGACACAATTTAAGGCCGATTCATACCCTACGTGTGGCCAATTACGTGCGTATCCCCGCGTTGCCGCCTTCATACCTCCGAGCGTCTTTTACGTTACCGTTACCCCCACATTTACCGGTAGCATTGCTCCGTTTCATCCGTTCGCACGTAATCATAAGGTCCCCAGATCCATGTCAATTTACGTACGTAATAGACGGAGAGAACGTGTGAACCGCTCCATCCGTACCCGTATCCGTAGTTTACGGTATGAATGGGCCTTTAAACCGATAGTCCCGAAACCTCCAGCAAGTGAATTTTGGCCTCCTTAGTGGCTCCACTCTACTCGCCAGTAATCCCACATGACAAAACTCTTGATAGCCCCCGGCCATCGATCCAGCAGTGTGACCATCTGAGGAATGTGCCGTGTACGGTCAATATTATGGACGGTCAGAGCTGGAGGAACACAGTATGTGTTTTAATGAGGCCCACCAGCAGCATGTGTCTCGACCTGCTGGTCCTCCCCATAGAGAACACCCTGGTTCTACACACATCCTGTCAATAATACTGACTGCTGGGGACTGCTCCATTCATTCATGTCTCACAAGGAAGTGTGGCTATGTGTATATTACAGCATTATGTATACTCGGGATTTGGCTGGTTTGAATATATGTTATAATATATATAAACTAGAAGCACTCAGAGATTGCAAACCAACGCCTGATCCCTAAACCTAACCCCCAAACTGAGTCTAACCTAAAATTTAAAAATAAAAAAGCGCTCCGCCCCCGGCGCAGGTAATAATATATAATATGTGCTTCATCCTAATTTGAAGATAAAGTTTGGAATTGATCAATATTATACTAATATTAAGTGCAATATTTATAGTTATTATTACATGGCGTCGGCACCGTTTTTCATCTTCATTGAATAGGATTAGTCAGAAACTGGGTTGAAAAGATCTGGGGTAGACATCTCAGACAGACATCTGCGGGAGATGCAGCGCCATTATGTATGGGGGCGCTTTAGTCCACGTTCGGGCCCCGTTAAGGCGAGCTTTGTTCAAATAAAGACGTGGGCCTCCACGCCACTTGTCACACCGCTGTGATTTGATAACTCATTTGATTGGCACGTTTGTTCCAACTTGCCGACTTGAGTAATTACAGCGCCCAGCATAGAACTGTGTTGCACAGATATGAGGACCATTGCGGTGAAGTCATAGACTGTATATAAAGTAGACGCAGCGTGCATGACGTCATCCCACTGCTGTGAAAGAACTTGGGTTGTGCCGCCGACTGCGCCCCATCATTGTTGAAACTACACGTATATCCGGTACCAGGAGAGATAGAGAGAGCTATACAGTATATGAGAGAAAGACACCCCACACACGACTTCTTCCGGTGGTACTGTCCGCTAGGGGCGCCAACGACAGAGTCAGAATGTATGGGATCCTATGGGAGCTGAAATAAAAAATATTAACGCCAAATCTGACACATTTGTGAAATTATGACCCCCCCTCACACTATTAACCAATAATTATCCCGGCAATATACATTAAAAATCAATTAGGAAAGATCTTTAAATAGGTTAAAACAGGCTGCTAAGATTGGAATATTTGTAATGTAATTCCCTTAGGGCTCGGTTTTCTAAGACTATGCTCCACCAGCCTGAGGCCCATACCAACCCGGAAGTAGGCACGAACATCAAAACGAATGCGGTGTCCATTTTTATATACACTCTATGGGTGAAGTGAATAGCACTACAATGTTAGCTGGAGTCCATGATCTCCCTCACCAAACTCGATGAAGGAGTACGGCCGCACTGCGCTGTTGATGCGCTGCGTGTCGTAGGTGACGATGAACTCCTTCTGCAGCTCGTCCAGGAAACAGAAGGCCAGCACATTAGGGTAGCTCTCTGTGCACACCATCAGGTAGCCCACGCCCAGAGAACTGGTGAAGCTGAAGGGGGCAACAAAGAACACCAACCACTCACACAACAAGACATCTGCACTACAGCGATCTGATCCTCAGGTCGGTGGCCGATCACTGTTTTCCAAGGATCGGGACTCGTGATTTTGTCCCGATCAGGATCGGTAAATGAGTCCGGGAACCAAACGACTGTTTGTTTACTTTGACTATTATTGAAATTGACAATTGTGTCAAATAGTTTGGACTTTGGGTACTACCGATCAGAACTCTGTATCGGGATTCTGTATCAGGGATCGGGACTCGGTATCGGGACTCAGTACCGGAGATCGGGATCAGACAATCGTTAAAAAAAAAAATCAGGATCGGGAGCAAGAAAAATGTGATCGGTGCACCCCTAATCTGCACACGTTTTTACGGATTGCAAGCCTAAATCCATAACCACGCCCCCGAAGCGACCGCACTTCGCTATGATTCGTCACATGACGCGTCACGCCCCGCCCGTCGCCAAAGGACTATCTTCGAGAACTTGAGGCTATCTGCTCCGAGGCTAGCGTCAGCCACTATAGCACAGTAGGAAAACACTCGTCCTTTGAGCAAATTTTAACGCCGCAATTGCGCTTTTTTTTATTAGGGTTACAGCTAGGATTGGGGGTTAGGGTAGGGGTCAGGGGTTATGTTTAGGGTTGGGGTTAGGCTTAGGGGTTAGGTTTAGGGTTAAGGTAGGGCAAGTACAATTCGGAGACGGAAAATGACTGCGGTCGTCACAAAAGCGTCATATGTCGCCCGGGGCGTGACCATGATACCTCCAAAATGTCTGCAGCAATCCAAAACCTAAAGCGCTACGCTTAACTCGTGCAAGACGATCGTTTGCAAGGCTTCGCTACTAACCTATGACTTTGCTTATTATTCGGAAGTTTGGTGTGAACACACAGTTAGACTTGAAGGTCACCAATAGACGAGTTCGGGGGTACTTCCGGTGCCATTTGTGTCGATGTGTTTTCAACTATTGTTCAACATGTCTACTCAGTGGGAACACACACCTACCGCGTTATTTAAAACGGATGGTGGCAACTTGTCGTGTGCTATTCCACACCCATATGCTCTCGTGTGGATCTGTGACCCACAAACGCATGATTTAATAATCAGTGCAACCCGTTCAATTTTCTCATTCCTTTTGGAATTAGTAGAAGCAGCCAGCCTATTGGTGCAGAAGAACATGTGACCACCGGGTGAGTAACTTTAAGTCGGATTTTGACAGTATTTCATCAATATTTATACAAAATGGTGAACGAAGTGAGGGGGGTGATGTCACAGACAGAGACAGACTGATGACTGGTCACAGACTGACATCTAGTGGTCGGATTTTGAACTGGTGTGTGTTTTGTGTACTCGGACCTCGGTCCAGTACCAGAGTTGACATAGGCAACAATAAGGCACAGGTAGTGACCTTAAGAAGGGCGGGACAAAATGACTCCCCCCGGGGTTCCGTGCGTAACAGTATCCAACTCAAAATCCTATGCGTGTATATTGCTTGTATATACAAACTAGAAGGAAACAGTCAGCATGGTGACAACCAAATCTAATGCAGACGATGACAGAGTGGACCCTGTAATACCAGTGGTTACGAGCCTATTAGCCCCGGCACGGAGGCCTTTGAAGAGCTCGCCATCCGTTGCCGTGACAGCGGCAAATCTCGCTGCGTCGCTAAGGCTGGAAACGAACGGCCAGCCTTCATCACAACGATGATGGCAGCGTGACTCACTGCAGTTAATGTAAGCTACTTGTGTACGGCGGAACCTGGAGCCATTACAGTCTCTTAAAAAGAAAAGAAAGCAAGCGTTCTGATGATTGCCCACTCTAATTATTACCCACCAGCATCTCCATGTCAGATTGGGGCTTTTGATCTCTGCTCTTTACAAACATGAGACGCAGAATAATGCGGCCAATCGAGTCAGAAAAAGCAATTTAAAATGTCGTTCAACCCATTTATTCTAATGGATGGAATACAGTATTAGAACAGTGGGAGGGGCTGTGTACCGAGCATTCACTGTTCCCAAAATGTTCCAATTTATTTCCCACCATATTCATAATGCAAAACACAATGGGCACTGTACATGTTGTAGGTTTGGTGATGACTGCACTCACTTATAGCAAAGAGATATACCTAAACGGAGGACATGGTCCTGCATTATGGGAGACAGCCGCAAGGGGTCACAGCTGAGCAACTGGGGTGAACAAGGTTGGGGCGCCGTAGCAGGCAGGTGTAACCGGGGAAGGCACGTCTGGATGACGGTCGACAAGAGGACAGACCCTATTTGCCAAGCACCATCCAGATCGTACTTATACCCCTCCACAAGCGACAGTTCAGTCACTCATGGTTTCAATCCCAGCATGCCCCGCGGCACCTCAGCCGCGGCGTCACCGTTCATTACATTGCCCCCCGCCCACAAGGCTACCGTCCTCGGGAGCCAAATCCCTGTCGCACTCCTCGCCAGTGGACCCCACCATCTGACCGAGCGGCCAATCCCACTTCTGACACCAATGTGATGGTTGGGGCGCCTCCACTCGGAGGAGCAGGCAGGTGTAACCGGGGAAGGCACTATATGCATTGGATGTACCCTAGACGAAGCAATATAACTCATAACGCATTGCGAGATGTTTTAAAAAATGGCACGCCGGGAGTAAATAGCGACCGACCACGGCAAATAATTATAAATGTAAGTACTTTTCACTTTTTGTGATGATTTTTGAATTTTATAATTATATTTTTGTAATTATAATTTATAATAATTTTCAGCGGCGCCGACTCTAGTGTCCGAAATCTCGGCCGTTGCTGTAGGGACCGATTTCGGACACAGCCGGTGTATGAACCCGTCCCAAACTGGCGGAAAGTGCTCAGTCCATGGAGGGGTTAGCTATCTCACCCTGCGTGCTAGGGTGAGAATCCCCTAAACTACTGCTGCCTTCTCACCCTGAGTGCTAGGGTGAAAATTCTCTACACTGCTGCTGCTCCCTGAATAAGTGCTTTTCCATGGTACTCATGGAAATAGGAGAGTTCCTCCGAACAGAGCCATACCGCCAAGATCATTCTAATTTATATAAAAGAGCTGCTTCTTAATCTTCTGTTGTGTTTCTTGACTAAAATGGTTCTGACAGAAATAGGGAATAGGAAGCGGTTTTGGACCCAGCCAATGAGCATGTAATAACAGTGGTGGACAGCTTACTTGATGTTGTACTGTCCGACCTTGAGGGCACAGCGGTCGGGGAACTGTCCGAGCTTCTTGGACAGAGCCTTGATGTGCTTTTTGGCCTCCTGGAGACCCTTGTCTGGCTCGTAGTCTGTGGAGGCGGAGAGGGGCAGGCCGTCCCCCACCCTCACCACCGACGCAAACAGCACCATCGCCATTTTGTGGCTGTTCCTCTGTCAAACGGCATGGTGGAGCAGATGCATTAGGAGTCTTCACCGTTCTCGAAGGAGTTATTACTTGCACTGGGGCGGAGCAGGTTATGTTTTTGGTCGCACAGGGCTCCGAACCGGTTCAAGGAACGAAAACCGAAAAACAACAGAAATTTGTTTCTTTGCATCTTTTTTTTTAACTTTTTTAGGTTAGACTAGGTTTAGGGGTTAGGTTTAGGGGTTAGGCACAGGTTTGCAATCTCTGAGTGCTTCTAGTTGAATTAGTGTTTGATCACACAGACAGTAGAAACAACTAACTAACGTCGTCCACGCATCGCACACGATTAGAGCGATCATTGGGTCTGGTAAAACTATTGAAAACATGTAAAAAAAAACAGTGTCAAGCAAATTGTGTTATCCAATCACAGCGCAGTAGGTGGGACAAGTGGCGTGGAGGCGTGACAACCAAACTCCGCCCACGTCTTGCGTTGCCCATACCAAACTCGAATAATTTGACTGGGCATCCCGTATACGGATGACATCTGCCCAATTTGCCCAGACCCGATGTACCGGTTGGTACATCAATAAACCATCAACAATAACCATCAACATAAACCACCAACAATGGTTAATGTACAGTCGATTCTCAGGGACAGGGAGATCTCACACAAGTAGGACTGCAACTAACACATTTATTTTTCTATGACATTATTTTTTCTAATGTCAGCACCGTTTTTCTTTCCTTTTTATTGGATAGGATGAGTCGGGAACTGGGTTGGAGAGATCGGGGATAGACATCGCAGACAAGCCGACGAGGAGAGGAGAACTTGCGGTAGACACAGCGGCATTAACATGAGTAGGGGCGTGTTAGGTGCATTGCCCATAACCAATTCAAACATAAAAATACAGTAAAATGTATAAATATTGACTACAATCTTTACCCCTTTGGGAAAATATTCGGGTAAAGCACTTCTCCATCTACTTTTAAAGTATGGTAACAGGATTACATTCATAATAATTACTATATCTAAAATGTTACTTATCAAATGTGTAAAATGTGAAACCTTTTTAAAACGTATCCATCCAACGTCCTGAATCATGCATTCAGCCAGTGCATCCTAACGTGCTATAAAATTAAACATTATAAAAAATTAAATATTATAAAATTAAACATTATAAAAATACTGTTTGCATGCTAACAGCTGACACAACAACTAGCAGCCCCGCTGTCAACCGCAGACGCTGTACACCCCAGTCAGTGCAGCTAGCCGTTAGCATGCTAAACCCGTCCGGTATAAACGCAGTAAACCCGGGTAAACACTTCATGTGGGCCAGGACCCGGCTGTTAGCGGGGATATGAAACGGGACATACCGTAGAGTTCTATGTGGTTCTATTAGAAGACTCTCATCGTTGCCACGTTAAAGAAGCCGGCAGCTAGCTAGCTACCTGGCTAGCATGCTAACTCGCGCTGGGTTGTTACGTGGCGGCGCGGTGCATTGTGGGTCTGTCGTTCTGCAGCGCTGCTGCTGGCCTCTCCTCAGCACCGCTCCTGATTGGCTCCCGCGGATACTGGGAGTCAGTCACAATCACACGTTTTTAATGTTTTGCTTTATGACCAGATATGGACAGCGTAGCGATAAAAATGACTCAAGTAAAAGTATTGTTAGCTCAGCAAAATATTACTCAAGTAAAATTAAGTAGTCATCCAAATAGCAGAGGTGGAAAAAGTACTGAAAAATTGTAATTGAGTAAAAATATTTTACTTTACTTTGCTTAAATTGTACTCAGAGTAAAAGTAAAATTACCCATCACAACATATACTCGAGTAAAATTATAAAATTACTTCATTTAAAATGTAATAAGTAAAATGAGTAAAAGTTACTTTCGATGATTTAATGCCAAAAAAAGCATGAGTCATGAATCAAATTCAGCACAAGTTTTTTTTCTTTTTCTTTTATCAATATTCAAATTACAGCTTTCAACTAGAAAATGCACTCCAAGAACGCAGACCTCCGCTAAGGAAGCATTATTTCTTTTTACTTTAAGCTATGTTACACCCAGTTTTTTTGTTTTAGGTTTGTACACTACACACTGCACCCCTACCGTCTAGCAATGTGCGATGCGTTGGTTCTGGCTCGCCTGGCTGCACAGGATTATAACTTTCCGCCCAAATTAAAATGTTTCACCATCCACCAATATGTTTTGTAATCAGTAACGTGAGGGGACTCAAATGTATTGAGTTAAAAGTACTAAGTAAAGTATTGTTACCTCAGAAAAATATTACTCAAGTAAAATTAAAAAGTAGTCATTCTAATAGTTACTCCAGTAAAAGTAAAAAAAAGTACTCCACAAAAAAGTTACTCAATTAGCAAAAGTACTGAGTAACTTACAGTAAAGAAAACTAAAAGAAAATATAACTGCAAGCAGTGATACGGGGCCAAGCAGATGACGCGCGCAAGATGTGCAGGGACCGCGGGGGATGCTGATGACATGCGCATAATGTGCAGAGACCGTGTAAATTTGCTGATGAAGTTCTGACAGAGATATGCCAAGATATGACCTGACTTCCTGTTTGGGGCCTTTCTCGCCAAATGTGATTGGCTGTCACGGCCGAACGATTAAAGATATCGCAAATCCTTTGATAACTTCTGTGAGCGTCTGTCTGGACATGCTTTATACCAATTTTCAGAAGGATTGGTCAACATTTGAGGGAGGAGGAGCGTTTTAAATGATTTGCACAAAATTCAAAATGGCGGGGAATTTCACATAAACAAAATGGAATTCACATAGTGCGTTGGATTCGGCTTAATGTAAGGAATCCAGAAATACCAAGTATTTGAAAATGAATCAGACAGTTCAAAAGCTACAGACAGAAATGTATCTGAAAATGTGGCCCATTGGTGGCGCTATAGAGCTGAGGCTGCTGACCTGTAAATTGTCATGGCGAATGCTGAGACAGGCTACAATCTGTGTGCCAATTTGCAGAATTTTCCAGCATATCGTTGTATGATTTACGTTAAAATTGTATTGATTTTAGCAAAATTCAAAATGGCGGA
>OMKY01198730.1:15542-26443 GCA_900302395.1 Bregmaceros cantori
GGTACTTTTGCCATCTCTGCTAGAAACAAAACATAAAAATAATGAAGGATCCACCGATAAAATTAATAATTGTTTTATGGAGCAACCAAATTTTGACATCCCTATCTCAGAGCACCCGAGTGACTTTATTTTTTCCAGCGCCGTTTTTCCATCTTTATTGGATAGGATTAGTCGAGTCCGAGTGACATTTTTACAGAAACAAACAACAGCGTCAGCATACAACTAGCCTGGCAAGCCAGAACCAACGAATCGTCCACACGTCGCACGTGACTAGACGATCCGGTGGGTCTGGATCAACTGGCAGACAAATTAAGATGGTCATCCAAAATCAGCAGCCCCATTAAGGATCGAATCGAGACGTGGTCCCGTGGGCTTCTTTTATAAAGAATGCACATGGAAACCGTTATCGTGCACAGAAAAAAAACAGAATGCTACCAAACCCCCCTCCCCCACACCCCTCAAGACTAAAAAAAAAAGAAGAAAAAAAAAACACTTCCCTGAGAAACCTGTATGTTCACAATGAAATGACTTGAATAAAATGACTCAAACCAACCCAATCCATGGAGGTTGCATAGGCGTGCTACTGAAAGGCATGTCATGTAAATCCTAAATTTGATTAACAACAAAAAAAGCACCGCAATGTCGCATTGCAAAAGAATTAAAAAAAAAAAAATCGCGCGGAGCGGCGCGCCACTAGACAGGCGTGCACCCCTGTTCCACTGGACCCCCGGCATGTCAATAGACCGTGGGAATCGAGGGAACACATCTTTCTATATATACATTTCATGCGCACGATACAGATTCCTCCATCTTATCCATCTGAGCCGAAACAAGACTATGCTTTTACGCACAGCCCCATTAAATTCCCGTATCAATTTATTGAACACACAGACGCGCACGGTACGTCGTGTGTGTATTATGCGCAATGAAAACTATCGTATGTTCCTCTGAAATGTGGTTGGTATTTTCTGCATCATCCTCCACCATTCAGGAAAAGACGAGAGAAGCGTAAAAACAGAATTACGGCAGGTAATTCACGCCAGAATCATTATATCCTAAAACACGGCTATCTTGCATTCGGCCAGCGAAAATCAACTCAGACTTCCTCTGGGATTATCGAAGGGTGTCCACATAAAACAAATCCCGCGCAAATTGGACTTTAGTCAGCCCGACATACATTTTTCAAATGACCAAGATCTACCACACATACGCTGGATTTTGCCACCGTTTCAGGTTCAAGTTGAACAGCTTTATTACATGATTATTTATGATGATTATTTGTTATTTTATGTCATTTTATGTTTTGTTATTTTATGTATTGCAAGGACTCAAAGCACCTGCAATCTATTAGCCTGGCAAGGATAAACAAATTAATTGTGCATGCATTGCACAATGGATGGATCGGCCAAACGTGGATGACAATCTGATTGGGTGTGAAATTTTGAATGCATTACTCAAATATCAATTTTATTGGTTGATAATCAATTGAACATTAGATGTTTTTTATTATCATGCGGTTTTAAACTAGGCTGGCAAGCCAGAACCAACGGATAGTCCACACATCGCTCTCAATTGGAACAACCGGGGGTCGGCAAATCGACAACAGATTGTTGTTCACGTTCGGGTGATCCAATCAGCGCCCCGTTAAGGCAGGCTTTGTGTGAATCAAGACGTGGGCCACTTGTCATATCTACTGCGTTGTGATTTGATAGCTTCATTTGATGGACACAACTTTTTTCGAACTCACTCCAGAACAAATAGTCTCCGCATCGCACTAGTCGTGTGCGATGCGTGGACGATTTATTTATTCTGGCTCGCCAGGCAAACTCAAACTGCATGACCAAAATATGTCCAAGGTGACGACTTAAAATTTTTTAAAAAGTTGATGTTTTACTATTAAGTGTTCATGGCACCACTGTGGGGAAGGGAGATATGGACATATAGGGATAGAGATAAGGTTTACGCGCGAAACAACGTAGGGGAGTCATTTTGTCCCGACGTTCTTAAGGTCACTTCCGGTTGCCTATGTCAACTCTGGTACTGGACCGAGGTCCGAGCACACAAAACACACACCAGTTCAAAATCCGACCACTAGATGTCGGTCTGTGACCAGTTACAAATCGCCCCCCCCTCGCTTCGTTCACCATTTTGTATAAATGTTGATGAAATAGTCAAAATCCAACTTAGTTACTGACCGAGTGGTCACATGTTCTTCTGGACCAATAGGCTGACTGCTTCTAGTAGTAATTCCAAAAAGAGTGAAAATGGAACGGCTTGCACTGATTATTAAATCATGCATTTGTGGGTCACAGATCCGCACCAGAGCATTTGGGTGAGGAATAGCACACCGCAAGTTACCACCATCCGTTTCAAATAACGCGGTAGCTGTGTGTTCCCGCTGAGTAGACATGTTGATAAATTGTCTAAAACGCATAGAAAAAATGGCACCGGAAGTCTACATAGTACACTCACTTATAGACCGAGATTTCGAACACAAATTATTATGATATTTGGTTGATAAATGGGGTAATTTCAGCACAAAACTGCTGACAATAACAGCAATTCATTTCTTGGACGATTATTAGATTAGTCGTCGACTTTTATAATCGATTAGTCACCGATTAATCGACTAATAGTTGGAGCCCTACTTTGCCAGGCGGTTTCGGTTTTTGCTCGAGTATAAAAAAATGCTAGTGCCTTGTGGGCGCAAGGGTAGTCCGGTATCGAAAACAATGCTGATGACCCTGAAAACGCGTTTCCGTGTGGACGCCCAGGTGATCGGGGTGAAGCTGACGGGCCGCCTGTCCGGCTGGACGTCCCCCAAGGACGTGATCCTGAAGGTGGCCGGCATCCTGACGGTGAAGGGCGGCACGGGGGCCATCGTGGAGTACCACGGTCCAGGAGTGGACTCCATCTCCTGCACAGGTCTGGCTCCGAGCACCGCCACCCTGACCCAAGCACTGCATCTTGTGGCTCTAGCGATCAGTCCAATCTAAGTACGAACGAGGGGTGCGTGGTGGCAGAGTGGTTAGAGAGAGCGTGCCACAGGCTCACAGGTTTGCATACCCTCTCCGGCTTTGCTACCTTTCAACCTTGGTTGCCCAGTTAAGGACAGTAGTTTGGAGAGAGAAGAGGAGATCGAGACTTTCAATCAGTCTCAATCTCGGCCTAGATGGAAAAAAATATACCTACAGTTTTTGATTAGTATCAAATCAAACTTTATTTATATAGCACTTTTCATGCAGAGCAATTCAAAGTGCTTTACAGCAACAAACACAGCAAAACAACAAGCAGAACAAAAGGAACACTCGATCCCCAACCTTCCCAACCCATTAAAACAACCATAACCACATACAAATACAAGAGCACATGCACGCACACCCACAGACACACACACACACACCCACAGTCAAGTGATTTGTCATTAAAATGAGAGACATGGTTTGGCACCGAAGATGTACAGCAAGAGGAAGCGCTGGAGTACTAATGTCAAAAGATTTGTAGTACAAATAGAATGAAATAAATAAAGAAAGAACTACGTTCTTTCTAGTAGTTGTTAATCAAAAACTCTAGGTACTTTTTGCAATAACTTTTTAAAACACAATAACTTTTCTGGCCATAACATTTTTTTTTTCCTCGTCACTCCCACTCCCAACAATTTTCTAACGGCGCCGTACTCCCTGAAAAAGAAGTGTGTCGTTGACTATTTTCCCCCTGCTGCCAGGGATGGCCACCATCTGCAACATGGGGGCAGAGATCGGTGCCACCACCTCGGTGTTCCCTTACAACCACCGCATGAAGGCCTACCTGGAGAAGACCGGCCGCGGAGGTAGGAGCTACAGACACTTTAAGATGTGCGTCCACACACAGGGGGATCTGTGCTGCTGTGTGGACGAGGGAAAAGGGTGTGTTTGAGTGTGTGTGTGTGAGAAAGATATAAAAGTTGACTTTTATTATTATTTTTTTTTTTTTCAATTTAAAAAATATTTTTCTGAGGGAAGATTGACGGCTTTAGTGGGAAAGTGATCATAATTTAAGATTCAAATAATAATAGTAAAACATAAAATACATTTAATTTATAACACACTTTACATTTAAAAGAAGCTCAAAGTGCTACAAGTAAAATGAAGGTTATTTCTTTATTTTTGGAAGTAACTTTTTATTGAATGTGTTCCGTTCAGCCATAGCAGAGCTGGCTGACGAGAACGCAGACCTGCTGGTCCCTGACGAGGGCTGTCAGTACGACCAGCTGATAGAACTGGACTTGGACCAGGTGAGGAGATGCTAGCCAGACGCAGTCCTTTACACACAACACATACACATACACACAAACAGTCCTCGACACACACAACACACGTGTGATTTATCTTGGAAAAAAATATGATTTAATTCTGGCGTCAGAAACTTGAAGACATCCGGGGGGGCAGACATCGTAAACCAGCCGACGAGGTGAGGAGAACTCGCGGCGCTGTGTCTACCACAGCTCCGCGAGTGAGCATGAACGGGGCCACGTTAGGTGCTGTCTCCATGTTCACTCTGCCAACAACGCCCTAAACTAAAGGCGAGCTAAACCATACAGGCCTGGCTGTGAAATGTACAATATATACATTTTCTCCATTCCTTAGACTGGAAGTGAAGCTACAGGGGGCAGCGGACGTATCAACACTTGAAGGCATTTATTACCTGCGCCGGGGCGTAGCCACGAAGCGGGTTATGGTTTTGGCTGCATTGGTTTGTCCCCTCGATAACTGAAAAAGTTGAGCACGGATCTGGACGAAATTTTGCAGAGTTGTTGGAAATGACGAAGGAGAGAAATGATTACATTTTGGTGCATTTCTGTAGCCTATAAGTAACATAATCATACTCAATCACCAACTTACCGATAGATCGCTGTGCGGTCACGTCACTAGACTTCCGGGTGCAGGGGCCGCTGAGAAATGTAGTTGGCATGTTCGCCGGTGGCGTCAATGGCAATCGCGCTACTCTTGTGTTGCCACAACATACTGATAGCTTGGACAGTGCTAGCAGTTAGTGCTATTACTACTGCCACTACGGTGCAGGTTTGCAATCTCTGAGCCGTGTGTGTGTGTGTGCGTGTGTGTGCGTGCGTGTGTGTGCGCGTGTGTGTGTGTGTGCGTGCGTGTGCGTGTGTGTGTGTGTGCAGCTGAAGCCTCACATCAATGGACCGTTCACACCTGATTGGGCTCACCCAGTGTCGGACATCGGCGCAACAGCCAAGACTAACGACTGGCCCCTAGAGGTCAAAGTGGGTAGGTGACCCCAAATAGCTATTGAAATGTAAAATTGATATCTAGGACGAAAGAAATTCAAATAAAAATGATACTTTGGTTTGGGATTTGGTGTTCTAGGACTTTTATAGCACTTGTATTGATACTCAAAGTAGAGTCAGATCGATGAATATCGTCCGATTATGAGCCGTATTCCATATCGGTGCTGTATCAGTGAATTTCCCTGCTGATACTGAGGAATCTGCCGTTACATGCATGGTTAAAATTTGTCTTTTTTTTAAGACATTCCTTATTTTCCCTCTTAACTGTCCCTCTCCCCTGTATAAAAGCAACATTATATATTGATAATGATCTCAATGGAAACATTATTTTAAATGTAGTGTGAGACTGCCAATATCCATATACTTTCCAGTAGAGGTGCAACGAATCAAGAGACTCACGGTTCGGACCGATCCTCGGATCAGAGCTCACAGATTACGGATTTTTCGGAACATTGTAAAAAAAGAAGAAAACAGGACAAAAAGTTTCTCTTTTGTTTATTAAAACAATAAATGAAATATATTTGAAGAGGACGGGGCTATATCTTCTTTTTAGCATAAAAACAGTAAATAACTTGCTGCAAATATCTGTACAGCAAGCTGTTAAGTGTGTGTCTGAGTGACATGACATAAAGTGCAATAACACACAATCATCTTCCTAAACATGGAGAAGAAGTTAAAGTCCAATAACTTTCATTGCACATCTCTATGTGTAAACGTCCTATGGTGAACATAATCTCGATACCGCTCTGGCTCCATCTGGCGGACAAAAAGCGCCACTGCACGTGTCTTTATTTTATTTTATTATTTTTCTGGTAAGCGGTACAAGTGTGTGGACCGCGGACCACACGTGATCCGAACGGATCACGAATCAATAGCGATCCGTTGCACCCCTACTTTCCAGAGGTGTCTAATGAACCTCCGCGAAACAACACCAGCAATATGTGGCATCACCTGAAAAAGACTCACCCTGTCCATGGAAATGACTACAACGTTACAAAAAAAGTAACTTCTTCCCAACCCAGTTACCAAGCTGGTTGACAATTGGCTGACAGCACTTTTTGTATCGGGGCCAAAAAACTCATAAACAATAAAAATAAAGAACATTGCACCTAAGGGCCTGGGTTGTAGTCTAACGGTGCAGCCTCAGTTAGAATGTTGAGTTCCAACGACTGTTTTGTGTGGTCTAGGTCTGATCGGCAGCTGCACCAACTCCAGCTATGAGGACATGGGCCGGGCAGCGTCTCTGGCCAAGCAGGCCCTCGACAGGGGCATGAAGTGCAAAGCTCAGTTCACCGTCACGCCCGGATCCGAACAGATCAGGGCCACCATCGAGAGGGACGGATACGTGAGTGTTTTTTTCTCTGATTAGAATCAAGATTGGAGGACTCGAGAAATCCGAAAGACTTCTAAATTCTATTGTTTTGTGGCAGGGCTCCGAACCGCTTCAAGGACCGAAAACGAACTGAATTTTACAGAATTTTATTAGGAACGGAAACTGAAGAATTTCTTCAACTGTCCCGGAACAGAAACTGAACATTATGAAATCCACAAAACTGGTTAAAAAAATTGCTTTTCCGTTCTCTATATATTTGAACATATCCTATGTCTGGGAGACCGTTTCCGGTTGTGCATCCATCCAACTTTCACTGTCAGTCATTAAGCCCCATGGATCTGGGGCTCCATCTTGTGGACAGACGAGGAAGCGAATGTAATGGTGTTAATGCAGTTGCGCTGAAGTTTGAAAGTCCACCAATTCTATTTTGTATAAACTATTTCTAAACCTAACATTGCACACGATAAGGAACTTTAAGAACGAACAAAATGTTTGCGTCCCGAACCGGTTCAGAACCGAACCAATATTTCGGTGGTGGAACGTTTCCGAGAACGTTAAACATAGGCCCCCCTGAACCGTTCAGAATGGAACTTTTTAAATAATTTTGTGTTCGAGCCCTGTTTTGTGGCGTTAACGGTTGAATTTTGTCAAAATGTGATTTCTGACTTTAGTCAAAGATCTTCAACGACGTCGGAGGTGTGGTGCTGGCCAATGCCTGTGGACCGTGCATCGGACAATGGGACAGGTAGGTTTATTATGCTGTAAAGATTCTTCTTGAAAGGTACACAGAAGGGGGCTGGGCCCGTGTTGTAGCTACGCTGAGGGGGAGCCCCACACGGTCTAAAAGCTGTGGACCAAGACTGCAGTGCCGTGAGATCGCTTCCCCTCATGGTCATATACAGTATGTCCGCTAGTCCCTGCTCTCTCATCCCCCCTTTCACTCGATCACTGTCAATATTATTGGTTCCGTAGGTAGTTTCATCTGTCAGCTTGTCCGTTGGTCAAGAGTAAAGCTGGGCGTACACTGCAATCTTTTGGCCCATTTTGCCACGATTTTCCAGTCGTGCGACTATTCCTGAGATCGGGCAGAATTTTGGGTCGATCGTGCGTCTCATGCCATGCAGCGTACGTCGGTCCGCGAGAAGCGATGAGCGATCGGGAAAATATCAAACTCGTTTGAAATTCAGTCGCGTCTGGAGGGCGGGGACAGTTTTACCCGTGCCACTACGCACACGCCTCATGTATACATCCAGTTTTGAAGGCAGCGTGACTCCTCCTACGGCCGTGTTGACGTGTGCGCCCGTGTGTCTGCAGACGTGACGTCAAGAAGGGCGAGAAGAACACGATCGTGACGTCCTTCAACAGGAACTTCACCGCTA
The DNA here is from genome assembly GCA_900302395.1 of Bregmaceros cantori. Lineage (NCBI taxonomy): Eukaryota > Metazoa > Chordata > Actinopteri > Gadiformes > Bregmacerotidae > Bregmaceros > Bregmaceros cantori. The sequence continues at coordinate 23,545 of OMKY01198730.1, forward strand.
GGAACGACGCCAACCCTGCTACGCACGCCTTCGTCACTTCCCCTGAGGTAACGCGCTGCAACAAATTTAGTTAGTTCTGCGTTCTGCTCCCTATGTCTCTGTACGTATACGAGATCCACATAGAGAGGAGTCAGGAATCTGAAAGTGTTTATTTTTGGGGAAAAAAAAATCAAAGTTTGAAATTAATGTCGACACCACTGCTTTTAGTTGCACATAACATACCCATGGCGGGGTTTCTGGAGTTTATTTATTTTATAACGATTACCCTTCTTTTGAATGGATTCATTACATTTTGAGCTTGAATATTATAAACTAGAAGCGCCCAGAGATTGCAAACCTGCGCCTAAACCTAACCGCTAAACCTAATCCCTAAACCTAGTCTAACCTAAACATTTTTTTTAAAAAATGCAATTTGGTGCTGGCCAGTAGCTCAGTCCGTTAGGCAGTGCACTGGAAAGCACGCATATGCCTTAATGGCGCGGTTAGTCGGTGGTTCGAATCCCACCAGCGACTTATTTCGCGCATGTCTATCCCCCATCTTCACCTGTTTCCACTAACCCTAATAAATAAAGCTTGAAAAAAAACGGCCTGAATGGGCGGGAAAAAACATTTTTTAAAAAATGCAATTTGTAGGTTAAAAAAAAAAAGACTCAAAGAAGTGATCGCGTCGGGATTTGAACTCTGTATTTTGTCGTTAAAGTGAAGTATGTTACGACTGCGCTATATAAGCTGATGCAAAGATGGGGAGCAGACAACCTTAAGTTGCTGTCCGCACGTGCGTCCGCCATGTTTTAGTTTTGAATCTGAAATATCCCAAACACGATCAGAAAGGTTCGGAAATGGCACCGCCAGTCAAAAATGGCATCGGCCGTTTGGGAGACTAAATGCGGCTCGGGCGCAGCTGCGGGAGTCGCGCGTGACGTCACTACGGAGAACGGGAATCATTCACCCGTTAATTTCAAATCCAACTTTATTTATATAGCACTTTTCATGCAGAGCAATGTTACTTCTAGGCTACAGAAATGCACCAACATTGAATCACTTCTTGCTTTCGTCATTTCCAACGCTGTGCGTTGTCCCTGTTACATGTCGGGCAGGAGAACTTGCTACCGGCTACTCTGATCAAAGATACCGATTGGAGCCATGATACCAACTTCCGCCACTCGGCCCAGCATGGATCTTCATCATGACATGTTATTCCCTCCAGGTGGTCACTGCACTGGCCATCGCCGGCACACTGGACTTCAACCCAGAGACCGACTTCCTGACCTCGCCCAGCGGAGAGAAGTTCAAGCTGGAGGCTCCGTACGGCGACGAGCTGCCGGCGCGGGACTTCGACCCCGGCCAGGACACGTACCAGCACCCGCCGGCCGACGGCAGCAGCCTCAAGGTGGACGTCAACCCCCAGAGCAACAGGCTGCAGCTGCTGGAGCCCTTCGACACCTGGAACGGACAAGACCTGGAGAACATGCAGGTTCTCATTAAGGTACGTCCTGTGAGAGCCGAGGAAATCTGCTATTAACGTCCCTCTGTACCCTCCGGCAAACACTGATTTTGTCCCGCGCTTCTGCAGGTCACTTCCGGTGCCTATATTTATGTATATAAAGTCTGGTAGAAGGCGTTGGTACGAGGTCTCAAAACACAAACCAGTTCAAAATCCGACCGCTAGTCGTCGGTCTGTGACACATCACCCCCTTGCTTCGTTCATTGCTTTGTATAAATATTGATGAAATACAGTCAAAATCCTACTTGGAAGTTACTCACTGAGTGGTTCATTTTCTTCTGGACCAATAGGCTGGCTGCTTCTACTATAATTCCAAAAATAATGACAAAATAGAAATGGGTTGCACAGATCCGCACGAGAGCATTTGGGTGTGGAATAGCACAACGCAAGTTACCGCCATCCTTTTTAAATGACATGATAGGTGTGTGTTCTCTCCGAATAGACATGTTGAAAAATAGCCAAAAGCACGGCAAACTAAATGGCACCGGACGTGACGTCCAGAGTACAAATTTAACCGGAAATGCGGGCTGAACTCGTCTATTGACCTCATGAATTGAAGTCTAAACCATGTCATTGTCCACCAGGTGAAGGGCAAGTGCACCACGGACCACATCAGCGCGGCGGGCCCCTGGCTGAAGTTCAGAGGTCACCTGGACAACATCTCCAACAACATGCTGATCGGGGCGGTCAACATCGAGAACGACGGCGTCAACAACCTCAAGAACCAACTGACGCAAGAGTACGGCGCCGTCCCCGACGTCGCCCGCCACTACAAGGTGCGTCGCAACTCACCGATCCATCTCGCCGGACGGTAGATTGTATGACATGTGTAGATTAATTTAATCCATCTTCAATTATTAAGATCCAAAGTTTGTTCGCACAAAATCAACTGTGCTCTTCATGTGGGGTGCGGGGCTAAAAGATGCCAACAAAGTACTCCTGTGCACCAGAGTGAGTGCGCGCATGGAGGCAAGAATAGGTATACCTCTGCTGATCTCGGACGAGAACATCTTTCAGAGATTTCCTCCTGCAGTCCTGCCACTCTTTCCAAGATGAGCGCCAGAGAACCGAATCACCCTCGCCCCGAAGCGAGAGGGAGGGGGGTGAGGGGGGGACGAACGTCGCCCCGCCACCTCCTCGACCGGGACGAACGTGTGTAAGGGTGTAACGGAAGGGGTGTAACGACAATAGGGGAAGAACAAGAACAATGAAGGATGGATAAAGATGAAAGTTGGATGGCACACAGAAAAGATACTCTAACTTGTTCCAACAGGCTAACGGTTTGAAGTGGGTGGTGGTCGGTGATGACAACTACGGCGAGGGGTCGAGCAGGGAGCACGCTGCCCTGGAGCCCCGACATCTGGGAGGACGGGCCATCATCGTGAAGAGCTTTGC